>JASANF010016841.1:0-10112 GCA_030248245.1 Trissonchulus sp. WLG1_4
GGGGCAAATAGGAATTTTTCTTTACATTTTACAAATCTGATTGTTTTTCATATTTAACCTACCTAAAACTGCAAGGATTGTTACCGCTGCTTTGCTAAATTTCAAAAAAGTTCACTTTTCCCACTTATGACAGACCTTTGGTCATTTTCCAGAAAGTGGCACTAGCTGCCTTCACCCTCAGATTTACTTCACCAAACGGATTGTAGATCATACTTTAAAACTTGATTTATAATTCATTTTTCATCTGTTAATATGGTCAGCAATTTTTGGTCAATATTAGATTAATTACCTCCATTTTAACTCACTAAAAATAGTAAACGACTAAAAATATACCGACTGTCGTAGTCTTGTATTTTACTATGTACGTAAGCACGCAGTTGCTGTAGTAACGTAGATGTTTGTATTTTATAGATATTTATCCTTCATTTACTTTAATTTTTTGACCCTTATGAACAAAGACAAGTTAAAAATCATTATTACAAGACCAACACAAGAAAAATAAAAATAAAAACATGTAACCTTAATGCGACGAAAAGGTCCTTTTTACAGATTTATATAGGATAAAACTCTAAAGTTGCGAAAACCTTATCAAAGTTTATATTTTTTATAAATACAATAGATTTTCGGTTGCTTCAAAGCCAAAAAAGCTCAGTATCAAAGAAACTCAATTCCGTTAGTTGTGCTATATTAAGCATAACACGCTTTTGGGCAACAGCCATGAAATATAAATAGCTGATTCCCCAGATTTCTTCATGTCGTTTCAATAAGGCGATCATCAGCTGTTGGGCAAATTCGTCAGAATCGGCATAAAAGTGGACTGAAATAAATGTATTATCCATAGCGCTGAAGCACACCGTATCCAACTGTTTTTCCGCTCGCATCTTTTGCCCCAATTGAGGTGGAAAAACTTGAGTATCGTCTTTGGGCTAAGAATCCAATCTTTAATGTAAGCTTGACGATTCACTCCTTCAATTCAAACAATGCGGGTGAAACGTTAGGTACGCACACTCTCTAACCAAACACACTCGAAAGTAAAAGTCTATCTTTATTGTTCCTTCTAGAGAAAAAACTATATTGAAATCAACTCGCATAGTGTAAAAGAAGAGCCACATGTTGTCCAGCAAAGGATTAACACGAAAGTCAGTATGGAACCACGCTCTTTTTAAACAGCTGCTACATCCTTCCTCAAAAAAAAAACACACAAAACACCGCAAGGAAAAAAAGCCACAGCCACGCAAAAACACCAAAGGAGAAACCACCCAAACACCACAAAAATAATGTTATAATCTGTTAATAACTACTTTTGCCTAAGTATTAAGTTGTCATATTACTAAAATTTCGTGATTTAAAAAACTTCGTTCGGTAATTTTTCAAACTCGATGCATATACTATCACGTGATCGTCTAGTCTGCTTTTTTTCTTCCCTCACATAGTCAAAACAAAAACACACATCAAACGGCGTCATCAAAGCGCATCAAATTGATATAACTCAGTCACCCCCATCTACTCAAAAAAACACCCAAAACTCAGCAAAAACACGAGAACCCATCAGAAACAGCTCATAAATCACAACACAATAACATTTTCACAAAATAAATACCATTAAATCAACACCAGCTCAACAAAAACACAATAGGCAAAGCAATCTCCAAATAAGCAAATCACCAGCGAAGAACCGCCCCCCCCATTATTATAATCTAGTTTAAGTATTATATGCACCCACCCCCCCCCCCTCCCCCCCCCCCCCCCCCCCCCCCCCCCCCCCCCCCCCAGATATTTCACTTTTTCACATTTTCAACAAGTTTACTTTTTGCAGAACTATACAAGTGCTATAAATCACTAAATGTAGGTACATTTGTAACCTGCCTCTACAAACCTCGTAGAGATGTTTTTGATAGTGTCTACATAAAATACTGACACAAATTTGTAAACCGAGTCGTTCCAATGAATGAATCGTCCCTTACCTTTCAATACTCCTCCATCATACTGCAATACTTCATCGATATTATCCTCAACCACATCAAACAGTCGTACGTTATTTTGACACACTGTGATCTGTAAATGTAGTTTTCCAAGCTGTGGCTTTCCGAAATATCCCACGTGTTTTTGTCGCATGACTGACATAGAGCCTGAAAGTTGACGAATGGCATGATGCATGGCGCAACCGATAGTTCCCACAGGACGAATCGCATTGAACATGTGGGTTAACCTTTGTCCTCTAAAAACAAAATCATGAGCATTAAATATAAAGCTTTAAAAAAGTAATTCTCGAATAAAGACAAAGAAACATACCACTGGTAATACTTAAGTGGCAAAAATACTTCTGCTGTTTGTTATTTTTTTTTAGTAGACTAAAGTTTGACGACTATTATAACAGTCGACAAACAAGCTTAGCAATAGAAACCTCAACACCCAAAACTCAACGCTTGAGGGAATTCAACTTGTAAAATTGAACTGGAATCAATTAAAATTAAAAATTCAAAACAGTTTAAGTTTGCAGTCAAGTTATACTTTTTTATGACTTTTACCTGCATTTTTTGGCAACAATCACAATAAAGCTGAATAGCACTCCGTTATCCATAGCATTTTGCGCATCAAAAGCAACAATATCACCACTGGAAATTTCTTCGATAACAAAAAAACTTTGAGAACTAGTTTTGAAATTCAGGCTCAAGATTTTCAGTCCAGAGTCAAAATATATTTCTTTGCAAAGTTCATCGACTTTCTCCAGGTCTGACTGCTCCATCAGACGACATTTAAAACCGTTGGCTTCAAGTGACTGTTTATAAGTTGTCATGGTTAACCACTTGTTCTAGACGCCTAAATAAAAAATACAGTCCCATTATGATTCGTTTGGTTTTGGCAGCTGCGACGTGAGTCGAGTCGCTAAACGTATAGTCACTGAAATTTGACGACTTCAAAAAACCATGTTTACATGAGTAGGATTCATTGTGGCTATAGCGTGAGCCTTCAACAATAATTATTTACACCTGAGATTGGAATATGCTAATAGGGGTAAATGATTATAAAAAAATAAATGCGAGGCCAAGATCTGAATTTTTAGCTGGATAGGCGCGAACACACAAACTTGCTATAGCGCCCGGTACAGTAACTGCATTAGGTTTAGGTATGTTATTTACGCGGAGTGCATTGCTAACAGCGCCATTTGGGCAATAAACGCTAAACTAAGTACGATATTTTCGATTCACAATACATGAGCGAAATCTGCGCTATTTGCGCTATAAACGCTATATTTGGTGATAATTGGAACGATTTTTGCTTAATATGCATGGGAAATGTGTACAACAAAAAAATTTTTTTTATTTAGGGCTCAATTTTATAAAGAATTGTTGATTTCAACTCAGCCGCTGAAAGTTCTAAATTGGAAATTTTTCAATTTTGAAGACACATCTTTCAACTCGTAAAAAGCACCTAAAAATTTCTGCCTAAACCGATTGTAACGCATTACAAAACAGTTTTAAATGTAGTATTAACGCAAAATGGGGACACTTGCTTTAGCATTAAGGTGTTTGTTTCAAGTCTTTCCAGGTATTAACCGGGTCTTATCTGTGCATGTGTCGTTATCAAAAATAACGTTTACTTTGCTATCTCCGAGACCTACTGATCAGACTCTAATGCTTGTTAATGCAACCAGCAGCGGCGGAATCACTTTAATGTCGCTGCAATTCTTCATCCCATGTCCACTCGTCGAGTACTGTGGCAATTGTAATTGTCAATGTCGAATTGGAGTGAAAACGAAAAGTTTACGAATAAAGAAAACTGTCATTTCCGTAAACGTGTCTCGCAAAGTAGTTGAGGTGAAATTCGTGGAATGCATCAAGTTGTGCCGAAATCCACTAGAACTGGCTCGAGAGCGGAGCCACTGGTCAATATAATATATTAATGACAAGAATAACACAACACTGGATATTGCATTCGTCAAACTATTCAGAGTCACAGACTCCCGTTTTTGTCCAGTCATTATAGATAAATCAGTTAATCAAAACCAGTTAAACTGGGTTTGTGAACTGCCCCTAAGAACTAAAACTGGAATCATTCCCTTCTTTTATTCGTAACAAAACTTGTACCCAGCAGCTTACAACAATAACAAATGCTTGTTTGCTTTCTTGCAATTAAATCTAATAAACTCGTTAGCGCTTATTGCCGTTGAAAGTTTGTCTAAATTTCTAAAAACTTCAAGGGCTTCCATGGGTGGGATTCACAAAGCCCGTTTAAACGCAGTCTAAGTTAGACTGCGTTTAAACGCAGTCTAAAACGTTGATCTAAGTTAAACATGTTTCACAGAGATTGATATGATTAGTGTGTGTCATCTGATTTCTGTGTTCTTTTTCAATTGAAACCTTGTTTAACTTAAACGAACGTTTAGACCGAGTCTAAACGCAATTCACAAAGCCTGTTTAGTTAAACGGGCTCGTTTAAACAAATTCTTTTATTTTATTCTTTTTTTACATTCTATATGTAGAACATTGTGCTTTAATATGCACCGACAAAGCTATTAATTTAGGTAATAAAACTACTTTTTAATAAAAGTTATTTTAAAACTCAAGTTAATTACGTAGTTAAAGAGAAAATTTGACATTTGTTAAATAAGCTGGTTAATTTACTACTAATAATTAACATACAACAATTATATATATATGATTATGGCTTAATATGCTCAATTCCTGTTATTATTATTAATAATTATTACTTCAGTAATTTTTATAATTTTTTAATCATTTTTATCATTTTAAGTTAATTAGGTAGTTGACTTCACTAACTTTAGAGCTTTATGAACTGTTATTAGGAACAAATAAATAAGTAAACAGTATGGCAAATAAAATTTTCCTATTATAAAACTAGATCATTCACATTAACTATAACTATGTATACTAACATCTACAAAGTAATACACGATATTATTAGCCTATTAGTTGAATAAGAACAAATTAAAACTGTATAAGTCAAAAATGTCAAAAAATACTTGAGTAAATTTATAAAAAAATACTTATACTAACCTTAGACTCGCCAAAAGGCAGGTCTAAATTTAACACTAGCGAGCGTTTAAGTAAAACGAACGTTTAACTTAGACTGAGTTCGTGAATCAGACATAGAACACAATCAAATTTAGAACACGCTAATCATATGCAGACATAGACTGGGTCTAAATGTTCATTTAGCTAGACTGCGTTTAAACGCAGTCTAAGACTTGGACTTGGTATAAGTTAAAAGCGCTTTGTGAATCCCACCCCTATGAGTCTAATGGCTTCGTTAAGATCAACGGCTACGTTGGGCACAATGGAGCCTTTATGAGGAGTATGTCCCCCATAAAATGAGCACCAAAACAACTAGGCCCCAAAGGGCTAGGCTCCTTCCCCAGTGTCTATCTTTCAGGATTTAATGAAATGGTTCTATTCCATACTTACTGTAAGCTACACTGCTTCTCTAACTCCACTTTATACCTAGCTTATTCTTACGTATACACATCAAAACTCAGCACATGCTCTCAAGCTGAAAATACACACAAATCATACTGGCTCTGCACTTAGCGTTAAACGTTGTGAGCAATTAATTTCAAAACAATACAAATTTCAATCTCTAGAAGGAACAAAAAACTTGACTATTTTCCTCAGTCAGCGTATCTCTGAACCGTTTTTTTGGAAATGTAGATTTTTGTAAATCTAAGCGGCCAACCAGTAACACAACAAAATCTATACGTAAGAAATGAATGTGTGAATTCGACTCTTTTGTCGTAAAAGAAGTAGGCATTTTTTAAGGTCTCAAATAGATTTTGAGACGCCAATAGTCCGCTTTGTGTGCATCAGATGTGACGAATGTCTTGCCAGTTACTATATAGCCTTCAACTATGGTAACCCACAGTTGCATTTATATGTATATTTATTTCTCCTTGACGGACAATATGTTTTGTGACATTTACGAATAAAGACAAGTTTAAAATGTTTATTACAAGCCCCAAAAAATATTTAGATAATCTTAATGGTAAGTCCTTTTTCTTTCAAACATTTATATCGGATAAAATTCTAGAGTTGCAAAAACCTTATTAAAGTTTATACTTTTTATCAATTGTACCGTTTTCTGGTCGCTTCCATGCCAAAACAGCTCCGTATCAACGAAACTCAATTCCGTTAGTTGTGCTATATTTAGCATAACGTGTTTTTGGGCGACAGCCATGAAATATAAATAGCTGATTCCCCAGATTTCTTCATGTCGTTTCAATAAGGCGATCAGCAGCTGTTGAGCGATTTCGTCAGAATCGGCGTAAAGTGGACTGAGATAGGTGTAATATCCATAGCGCTGAAGCACACCGTATCCAACTGTTTTACCGCTGGCATCTTTTGCCCCAATTGCGGTGGAAACACTGGAGTCTGGCCTGTGGGCTAGAATCCAATCTTTGATGTAAGCTTGGCGATCCACTCCTGCAACTCAGTCAATGACCGTAAAACGTCGCGTAAACGCAGTCGCATTTTAAAGTAAAAGTCTAGACTTTCTTTTGGTGTTACTTGAATTCAAAGTTTGTAAATTTTTACGTTATTAATTGCAAAGTTTTGCTGTTTCTAAAGCTTTTTCCACAGTTACACACAAAATATCAACCAGCGGGCTTTGTTTATCGAGTAAAATAGGCTAAATGTAGGTACATCTGCATCTACTAACCTCATAGGAGATTTTGATAATCTGTAAAATACTGACCAAAAATTATGTAAACCACACTGTTCGAAAATCGGTTCACAATCTGATCTTGTACACTATTACTGGCTTGTCTATTTCGGAATTTTGAGCAAACATAAGTATAAAAGCTAGTCTTACTCTTTCAGTATTCCTGCATCATACAGCAATATCTCATTGATAATGACCTCATCCACATCAAACAGTTGTACATAATTTTGACACAGTGTGGTTAGTAACGCTAGTTTTCCAAGCAATGGTCTTCCGAAATATCCGACGTGCTTTTGTCGCATGACTGACATAGAGCCTGAAAATTGACGAATGGAATGATGCGTGGCACAGCCGATAGTTCCCAGTGGACGAATCACATGTAAAATGTGGGTTAACCTTTGACCTCTGAAAAAAAATTAATAATAACAAAATATAATTAAAACAAATGAAAAATAAAAATAGAAATCAAAAAAATACAAAATCGACTGATGATACTCAAAATTGTCAATTTGATTACCTATCGAAAACTTTGTGCTAATCGTTTTTTGACTAAATTTTGACCACTGTTATTAGATAAGTGACAAGTCAACACTCAACTCGAGGAATTACAGTTGGAATGAAAGCAAATTCTGAAATTGAATTGGAACTAATTTTAAAATTTGAAACTGATAATTTTTTATTAGTTTTACCTGCATTTTTTGGCAACAATTACAATAAAGTTGAATTTCACTCCGTTATTCATCGTATTTTGTGCATCGAAAGCAACAATATCGCCACTGGAAATTTCTTCGATAACATGAAAACTTTGAGAGCTAGTTCTGAAATTCAAGCTCAAGATTTTCGGTCCAGACTCAAAATATTCTTCCTTGCAAAGTTCGTTGACTTTCTCCAAGTCAGACTGCTCCATTAGACGACATTTAAAACCGTTGGTTTCCACTGACTGTTTTTGAGTTGTCATGATTGATGAGTTTATGTGTGCTAAAAGCAAAATAAAAATAAAGTCCCGTTCACAAAATTGTTTTTTATGTTTGCCCATAAGCTGGTCGAGAACACGGTGGTTCCCAGACTCACCTTTTCCTTGTTTTGAAACTATACCAGGCTACCGGAATAGCTCCAAAACAAGGGCATCTTAACTACATACGGTGTGTGAGTGTAGCATTTGTTTTTAAATTAAATTTAAGGGCAGAGATGGGGGCCTCAGATACCGATGCCGAAGGGTGGTACAGTTGTGAGTACCCCGACAAAATTGTTATTAATGCTGATGAACAGTATTCTTACACTGTTCGCCTAATTGTCTTGTCTCAATCGCTATAATCTATTTTTTTCAATTTTTAACTAGCTACTACGTGCCACAAAACGTAAAGTCATTGAAGTTTGGCGGATTCGAAAAACCGTTAATATTTCTATTTTGACTTCAATTTTCACATTTTCGAACTTCAGTCTTAGGTAAACCATATCGACAAAATAGGATTTTAGCGCATGCTTGTAGGCATGACTATGTCACATTTCATCCTAAACGGTCATGATAAGCAGTCGGTCCAAGTGAGGGTTAACTGTTTCGGATTCTAGCACATGCAATAGGACTCATTTCGGCTAGACCTTTTTTGTGTACCTCCCCAAGGTAGTTTTGGTAAACCAAATGGTTTTACTTACGCTTTGCATGAATTGCGCATAATTTCATTACGAAAAAATATCAACTGATTCGTTACGAATTTAGCAGATTTTCTTAAACCCTGGTTTTTTTAGCTCAGCTGAAAATTCAGCAGAATAGAGGCTAGCTCGTGCTGCAGGTTTGCAATTTCAACTGAGCTAAGACCATGGTTTGAAAAAATTTTCGAAATTCGTAACAAATCAGGCGATATATATTTCGTAATGAAAATATGTGCAAATCATAAAAAACGTATGTACGTAAATCCAATTGTACCTTTGTAAAACCACCTTTGTGAAATCCACCCGTAGTGTTTATGATTTCTATATGTACATCTAATACAATGGTTTGCTAGAGTTATTAGGGTTCAGGTGTGCTATGAGTTTATAATAAAATTAATGGGATGCCAGGACCTATATTTTTTACCAAATACAGCACTACGCTAAAGTAAGAATTTAACAACAACAAACACAAAGAAAAACGGTATAAACAGAAAAACAAATAGATCGTTAAAATTGACAAAAATTAAATACCAACGTTGTGGCGAAAGTTTTATTAGTGAAACAAAATATGAACAAAACATACCCCGAACAAAACATGAGCAAACATAACTAACTAAGCACTAGGCAGGCCAAAAATCAATAGGAGTGTAAACTTTATCAAATTTGATATTTTTGACAAACTGTGAGGTCGTGTCATCTTTCGTTTGCCAAAATATTTCACTGCTGAGCAAATTCAAATCAGCAGCGTTCAGAATTTCCATACTATTTCTTCGATTTGCTAGGACTGTTGCGTAAAGATTGTTATTCCATATATTTCTTCTAATTGATTCAGCAGCTCTATCATCAAGCTACTTGCTATTTCTTCGGTGTCCGCATATAATGGACTCAAACAGACGTATCGTGTCAGTTGACGCAAAACAGCGTACCCCTCAATTCGACCATTGCTGCGCGTTGCCACTATTGCTTTGATTTTAACTCCAGCAGTGAAAATCCACCTTCTAATGTAGTTTCTTCTATCAACTCCTAAAATCAAGAATGAGAATACAGAACTTTAAAGTTGTAGTAACGATTTCGATAAAAATTATTACACTTAAATAACAGGGAAGGGTCTTTTTCTAAGGCGCCTTTCACGACATTAACGAGGTTCGATTACCGCAATTAGCTGAACTTGATTAGCGCATGTTGATCAGTTTTTACAAATTCAAATAAACGTTCAATTCAATTCAAATACAATATTAACAGGCTCAAGTATCAAAATTAATTGTTTTGCTTAATGATATTAACTTGATCAACGCATATAATGCAGCATCTAATATTGCACGCTGGTATATGCTTTGACCTTTTATGCTGCTAAATTCCGGTAAGTTAGGATTAATCCTGGGGTGCAATGTTTTTCGCGGCCCCCAGTCTCCTTCTTTTATGTAATTTTGGGTAGGTCGGATTTGTGTAGGTTGCACTATGTAGAATGTACTCAGCAACTTATAAGCAACTTGAATGCACCGTTACGGGAAGCTCCAAGTGCATGAACGAGTGTGTGCAGCTCATAAGTTCTTGCACGCGTGCTTCTCTTTCATTTGGTTGTTTAGTGTACACTATAAATTATCACTTATATTATTCCTGTTTTGAAATACACAATGCGATAAGTTAATACCTAAGATGCACGCCTACAATAACAATAACAATAAGATTCTAGAAGCACGCATGCAATCTAGCTCTTGCAGTTGTCGATGTTAGATTTTTAGAATTTTAGAAGTTAGAATTTTAGATATTAGAATTTTAGATTCTAT
>JASANF010016842.1:0-19147 GCA_030248245.1 Trissonchulus sp. WLG1_4
ATCAAAATTTTATCACTGCAGTGTCTAGCACCCAGAGATATTTAAGGCGCCCCTAAAAGGGCGATGTAAAAAACAAAGAGTTCGCAAAATAGAAATCAAATTAAAGAGGAAAAACTTACTGGCATGAAGCTTCTAAATCCATTCCAGACAGCGTGTGAGAAAAACTCAGTTTGTTAGGGCAGAGCAGGAGAACAGACTAACCACTGTAAGCTGCAGAGAAACAATACATGTCATACAAAAATTATATTGGTCGCTGTTCAACAGTTATTAGCTGTTCTATTGTTAATACCTCGCCTGAAATTTTAAACAATTATCAACTTTTTGATCACGAAATATTTCATTATTTTAAAATGGAATTCTAAATATATAAATGAGAAAATGCTATCCGTGTTTGCGCTCGGAAAGTATAAATGACAACAGTTTCTTTCAAGCGTCATTTCAGCAAAGGTACATCGCTCACTTTTGTTCAGCTTTTTTGGTTTGGAAATCGCAAAAATAGCCAAGGTGTCCACCATTTGCGATGTAGCGTTGTAGCCCAATTGATAAAATAGCCAATGATGGCAGCAGCGATAGCCAGCTGTTCCAAAGTACCTAGTGTACTTCAGATGGCCATTGGCGGCTGGAGGTAAATCTCCACTTGGAGTCTCCACTCGATTTTCAAAATTACTGCTGTACAAACATAGAGAAGGTTCTGCACTACTTCTGCCACTAGCATAGGCCCGGAGCCCGCGGGCTGGCCCGGCACAGACTTTATCAAGTGAGAAAATGCATTTTGTGTGCGTCTGAGTGTAGGATAAGTGCCTGCGCACTTGTAAAAAGCAATATATATGCAATGCAGTCATTGTTAATACGTTGCTGAAGCTCGAGACGGCCCTGGGATTGCGGATTTCTAGGCCCGGCGGGCCGCGCACGGCCCGGGGCCCGGAATTTTACGGGCCGGGCCTCGGGCCGGGCCCATTTCTAAAAAATCTCGCCGGGCCGCGGTCCGCTACAAGCCCGGGCAGAACTCTATTCTGCAGTCACAACTTGGCCATCAGAAAATAGCAGGAATAGAAAGCAGCCACTGCAAAACCTTAGGCAAGCGGCAATAACATATACACTGAAATTTGCTGCAGCTACTGCAGCCATCTATCTGACCAAAATAGTGTATAAACCTTGACTGTGAGCTGCTATAGCCAAATCTATGTGATCTCTGAGAAATCTTGATAAACTGGAAACTTACAATCAAGAAAAGTGAATGCGCCCAAACGCTATGAGCATTCCACATCTGAAACTAGGATGTGTGTTGTTTGATGACCGATTGGATTTCAATCCCGTTTCAGTGCACACGTCAATGAGCATCAAGAGCAAAGTATCCCGCGAGTGTGCCACGGCGAATGGTGGGGGGATGATCATATGCGTGGACAGCCACCCTTTCTGCCCGCTCTGGTCTCAGCAGGGCGAATGCCAGAAAAACCCATTCTTTGTCAAACCAGCCTGTCAATTTTCATGCAACTCGTGTGGAATTACTGGTAAATTGTCTTTAAAGCCCGGTTCATACTCGTCCTTAAGGACACAGAGAAAGGGACACGGACAAATTTTGGTCAGCTGGTGTGAAAAATTGAGAAAAGCGTTTAAGCTAAATATTTGTATACGGTCCAGAAGTGACCTCAACTATCACTGTGCAAAAAATTGACATATTTGGCTATGCAGTTTTTCTGAAATCGCTTAGGGACAAAACGATAGGGACAAGGATAAGGACAAGTATGAACCGGGCTAGTTCTCTTTGTTGTGTAAGGTTACCTAGCCTTATGGTTATCGGTGGAACAGGTTAAAACGTGTGCGAAACAAACAAACAAAGATATATGAGCTTAAGGCCAAAGCTAATTTTGAGTGAAGCTCTGAATTTGTAGAAGAGAAAGGTGTAACACTCCTCTGACTGTTTGTTTTTGAATAAACCGAGTTTGCTTGATAAAATTTTTAGGTCATATTATTTTTGTGCATTGAGTCCAGAAAAAATATTTTAAATTTTAAAATTTTAGCAGCAGTTGCACTTAAGGTGGTAGTTACGTTTTCGACAGTTTTTATAACGTGCTATAACTTTTGATTGACTCAATGAATTTAATAGCTGTCTTTTTCACGTTAAAGAACTTGACTGAAACTACACTTATGCACATTATCTAGCTTAAATCTGTAACAAGCTAGTCAGCAGACACTGTCAAAGTAGTCAAATTTCGTGAATTTTTGCATTTTTCTTGTTTTTCTTGTAAAATTGACAATGTAACTCCAACAAATTTAATTCTTTACACCAACATAGCCAATAACAGGGTAAATTTTAATGCTTAGTTTGGTGCTTTTATATGATGCAGAAAAGAAGTTACGGACCTTTAATTTTGCATTTTTTCGAATTTTGAAAAATATACAAATTTTTGAATCTAATTTTTTCACGAAATAGGCTAAATTGATACAAATAAAAAAATTGACACATCAGAAATTGTCTAAAAAACATGTAAAGTAACGCATGAAAAGATTGCAACATCGAGACTTGAGATTTAGTCCACGGAAGTACATTTTTACAGATTTCTGTGAATGAAATTGATGTAACGCAAATTTTAAGCAACTAAAATTTTTGAAATTTTAGTATAAAGTAGACACATATGTGTGACAATTTATCCCAAATTTTGAACAAAGTCCTTCTAGTAGTTGTCAAGTTTTGCGGACTTTTGTGTAATGTACTTTAGTTCAAAAAGAAATGTTACATAAATGTGACGTAATCTCAAAAAGTGAAAAGCGAAAAGATAAGTTTTGGCATCTAAATTGAAGGTTTTTTACATGCCCGTGTGTCATTTTTTTGTTTTTTCAATAAACGGCCGTTTTGACTAGCTACTACTTTGGCTTAGCTAAACATAAAATTTACTAAAAATTGTCGTAACTGGCTGAAAAATATTTTCTGTGAAAATTAAAAATAATAGTTTCAAGCTATTTTAGCAAGCATTTATCTCATAATAAACTATAGTTTCCTAAATTAATATGCGTACTATAAATTATTGATTGAAAATTAATCGTAAGTTGTCAAGTTTTACTCCTGCAAAACTGTCGAAAACGTTACTACCACCTTAAATTGTTAATCGAATTTTCAGCAGGGCAAACTCATGACTAGATAATGAACTAATGACTTGAAAAATAGGCGTTGTCTGGCGATAGCCTAGTTTCTTCAGTCAAAAAAGACCAGTTGTGCTGTGTCACACTACAGGAAAACAATACTGCGAAGTACTCTGTGAAGTGCGAAGTGTTTGTGGAGGCAAGGGGCTTATTGAAACAAAATGAGCAGAGGGCAGATATGCAGATAGCAAATGAAACAGACAGACTGATTATCCAATATCCATGCACAGTGCTGGTTTATATAGCGTGAAAAGCTGTATGCAAATTAAGATAGAGCGATATGCAAATGAGCTCAAACACACATGAAAGTTGTACAGCATGATTCGTCGCTGAGCGAAGTTTGTACGTATACTACGTACAAACGCACTGTATATGCTCCAGTTATATGACTCTGGCCTTTCGTTTTCAGTGGATACGGCACTTGGTTCCTTGCCCACTATCAAAGATAGTGGCTGTGCAAATATGCATCACCTGTGCGTTTACTGGGCCACGGTGAAGAACCAATGCCAAATCAATCCGGATTATATGAAGAAATATTGCTGTCACGCTTGTGCTGTGCGACCGAAGATGGTCAAAAGGTTGAACAAATTGCGAAGGTCCAAGAAAACTCAGCTATCTCTGATGGCTTTGCATTAATGTTTGCCACGGAGTTGTAAATAAAGTTTTATCGTTCCCTTTGCGACGTTTAGTTTCTTCAAAGGTACTCATTTGCTACATTTACTTTTGTCTCTACGGTACGGAATCAATTTTATAGTTACCAAGTGGTCACGCAGCAGACGCGACAGTACGATATTATCAGTACCTGTCGCTGTCACCAGAAACTTGACTTGACACCACTAGTCCACTACTGTCTGCTTTGGTAGAAGTAGTATTATGGGAGCAATAACCGTAAGTCCGTAGCTACAGTAACACACTCCTAGGCATTAAACACTGAAGAATCAACACAGTATTTTGTGCAATTTTATTAAGACAACGTCACTCCACCACGGTAATGGACCGCCACAAACCAAACTTGCATGCGGAATAAAGCAATAGACGCAGCAACAGACCAACAAAAAAACCACGCACCAAAAACCGTGACAAAATAGCTGACCAAGACCAATACACGCTCCAACAATAAGCTCGAGAAATATATTTGCGAAATAGTTTAAAAGATAATGTAAAAAGTTATTGTAAGATGCTTCAATAATTACAAAATACTAAAATTTAAAAAATTCAAATCTTTAAAAGCTCGATTGTGAATGCATACTCACAGCCATATTATGTCAATAATTCAGACGACAAAAGTTATCAAAAAATTTCCACGCAAATTACACACAAATTGCGCAGGTATTCTAAATTTCCTTAAAATTTGCCGTATTTTCACACATATGGCTGCAATTGCAAATATCAGTCTACCCTGTCTTGTTTCAGTAATTGAAAGACGAAAATGGTGTACATATGTAGTTATATGTATACCTACCGATATTCGTGTTCTCAAGCTAACAAAAAACAAAAAGAATACATTTGATATAAAGATACAAATAGCAAAAAAGTAAAACTTAATAAAATGTATTATGTATAAGGTTTTCCGTATAATAATTAACAGCAACAGAATTAATAGCAAGGCCACGCTGCACAACCACGCAGGAAACAAACAATGATACCTAGAGAAGACATTTCAAGCAATAATATTCCAAGTGGATTAAGCGAATTAGAAGTAAATAGAGCCTTATCCAATCCTACGTTCAAAAGATTACACAAATTCACTTGATCGATAATACAACGTCAAATAAACATGACGAAATGAAATTTTGCATTCGAAAAAACTTAAAGTCATCTTGTGCTTCAATACCAAGATATTAAAAAAATTCGGTACTGTGTTACCTAAATGATCACACTCGTTTTAATAGTGTTAAATTTTAAATGCACTAAAAGGAACATTATAAACTCCAGTAGGAAAAACTCAACGATGAGAATGAATAAAGTTTCAATAGGAAACTCACACAATTGGACAAGATTTCTCTTTGGACTATGTCTACACTGAAACGTTTTGTTCCAACTGAAAAAAACAGATTGTCTTGAAAGGCGTAGAATTATTCATCCTAGTTTAGACGTCACCACTTAAAACAAACGTTAAAATTCTAATACGCTCATTCCAGTATGGAATACTTTGCAAAAGTAATAAAACCTGCCTGAATTAATATTACTAAATATGTGAAACAGTAATATTTAGCCATAAAATTAAGCATGCTAAATATAAACAGATCCCGAAATTGGCTGTAAAGCTTGAAAAGTATAGCACAATTTTGAAAGTGGCTAGAGCAGTTTTATTGTCAACTTTTTTAGCCATATGTAAAAAAACTAGTATAGGCTGTCAGCAGATATTAGACAGGCAGTCAACAGAAAGCAAGTAGTGAAATACCAAACACAAAAAAATTTACAACAAGGACGGATTATTCAATAAAAAAGTGCATCGAAACAGCATAGCTTTTCTCACGATTCCATACAGTGGTGAATAAAAAGCAGTAGTATACTTCTTACTAAAACAGTTTGTACGAAAAAAATCGTTCAGAAATCCGCATACGAAACGAAGTACATAGATAAATTATAAAATGGTGTAGAATGCAGCATAAGCGGAAACGGAGAAAACATGGGAGGTTCAATCAATCATGGGGCGCTGAACAACGCACCTTGAGATATTGAGACTGACAACAAATTTAGAAGGCAAAGCCCCGGATTTGGGGGGCAGGTGTTCCGATTTAGGAGGTCAAACTCCTCCAACGTCAATGTCTTTTTTTTAAATTAACCCGATAAACGCCAAAAACAGATATTTAACAAAACACAAACAATTATGACCAAAAACAAACCTGCCGTAAATAACCCACAAATGGTAAAAAATCATTACTGTTAATTATTGATTAATATTAATCAATTAAAACGAACAACAGATAAGTAAATGCATTTTGACGTCACACCTGTTATAAAAAGATGAAATATAAATGTATATGGTATATAAAATGAAAAAATAGCTATACACATTACACAATAGCAAGACTGAGCTAAGTTTTAAGTTTTGCTAAGGTTAGAATCGACCACTAAAAGTCAAAGACAGAGGTATTTTGTCAGCATTTTAGTTAGAACACGAACTGGCTACTTGACGAGCTAATAAGCAGGTCTCCATCATACCATAATTGAGTCCAAAATTTGGAAATACAGAAATTTTGAGGTCCTTCCAAGCATACGGTTTTTCGCCCATCTATAACGAGCTATTTATAATATTGTAACAACTACACTGGTGGTTGTGCTAAAACTAAATGATACGCATGTGTGAAACCCTCGTGCAGGTGCACTCGTGCGCTTCGCGCACTCGTGCTCCTGCACTTGGAGATTCACAGAAACATGCGTATAAATCACTTATAGGACACCAACCATGCTATAACCCATACTTGCCCGTTTTGGTGATGTAGTGCAGACAGGTAAGTCAAGATGTGTAGCCATACTTTGTTTAAAAATTCGTTGACGTTTTGCACTAATCAGAAAAGGAATTTCAGCCAATTTTTCCATAGCTACAACATGGCTGCTAGATTTTGTAGGAGTAAAATAGCTGAAAATGGTTTAAAGATAAAAATAATGCTTACTCAAAATTAGCTCAACAAAACGAAATATTTTGCAAACCTGCTAACAATAATAATAATATTATAATAATAAATTGAATATTAACAACACATTGGCTGAATAGACGACGCAATAGCATAAAAGTTCAATAAAAACTGCAGGAGTTAAAGTACACTGGCATTGTAGGCGCTATTCAGATCTGGCTCCAGCCGAGCGAGCAGCTGTCACACTGAAACATACAAAAAGAACTGTACTTTATTGAGCAACAGTACATAAAAGTATATCAGTGAAGAAGAGGAAAAACTCACCGAATCTAAGCCCGCCGCCCGGGATATACGCACGAAATAGCGAGGGCCACTTGTCCGGTGGTCATTACTTATTAGCCTATCAGCGCACAGCTAGTGCGTAACACAAATGCGTGTCTGCTTAAATAACTGCCCAAATATTAAGTCTGAGCAGGTTACCAAGAGCTAACTCTCTGCCTTTAATAATCAATACCGGTACAAGTACAATGCATTACCTTTACTCTACAACAGCCTCATATACTACACTTAATATTGGGCTATAGTTAATGGGTAGAAAATGTATAAAGGTATAGCCCAAGCAGCAACTCAAATTTAGCAACGATACCTCAACACACTAAACATTGATTCTAGAACAGCAATAAGCCCTTTGTAAAATTTTAGTTAGTCTACAACCATAAGCAGAAGCACAAAAGAAAAGGACATTAAATAAAACAGCACACAAAGCTAAAACGGAAGCAGTCCGTCTAACTAATAAACACTCTATAAGCGTGCGCCTACACCAGAGGGGGCACTAATGTGCAAGCGGCTGAGGGGGGCTGGTGTCGGCAGCCTGGACGCCTGGGGACGCGTCGGCTCTTTCCTGGCTCCCCCCATTCGTCGCCACGTCCAGGGACAGGTTTTTCATTTTAGCCGCCGCAATTTCGTCCAAAACCACGTCGACTACCTCCGCTACTGTTTCTGCAAAAGTGCGACAAAAAGTGCGTCAGTAAGCTAGGCTCTGCAAAACGGGACAAAAAGGTAAAAAATGCTATATAAGCTCAGGTATTGAACGCCAGAGGATACCCTAATTTAGAAAGAAAGAAAGAAAAATGCAGGCGCCTGGAATCGCACCCGAACCTGGAATCAGACGCTCACGTCGACGTCAAGAATGCTAAGCACTATGCCACAGCCCCTAAGTCTCTTAGGCCCTATTTCACATTTGCAACACA
Organism: Trissonchulus sp. WLG1_4; assembly: GCA_030248245.1. Classification (NCBI taxonomy): domain Eukaryota; kingdom Metazoa; phylum Nematoda; class Enoplea; order Enoplida; family Ironidae; genus Trissonchulus; species Trissonchulus sp. WLG1_4. The sequence goes on from JASANF010016842.1 coordinate 7,973, forward strand.
GCGATGAAAACTACGGTTGTCAGGTCTTGACTAAAAATTTAAATTAGATGATCAGATCTGCAATTAGATAGATGATCAAATTAATTGCAATTTTGGTAGAATAAAATAAATTACGGCAAGTTACGAATGTGGTCTGGCATTGACAAAAAAGTTTATAATCTAATATCAACTCCGACGTTTAACAAATAAGTTGATTCCATTTTAACCATGACCACTGAACTAGTTAAATTCCGAACTTTTATGGGTAAAACCTTGCCTTGTCACCTATAAACAAATTAAAATCACTAGCAAAGTTACAAAAAAAGATCATCTAAAGCTAAATTTTTAGTGCTGGGCCGGAAAATTTAGCTATGAATTACATTAACATAATATTATTACAGAAACTGTTAAAATTAAACTAATTTACACAAATCACTCCCCTTCACCACAAAAGTTAGGCAAAAGCAAAGTCCACTAATAACACTAAAACGCCTGCACCCCTTAATCATGGTGTTTTGTAGACTGTACGTACTATTACTTTTTACTGAACATTAATGAAATTTCCGACAACTAGATTCATGAAACAACTATTCCTGAAAATAACTTTTCTTAACTCCCTTCCCAATCGCAAATTAGACTTTAAAATAAACATTATTTACTTTTTGCTGCCCCTCAAAGCTTAAAGCAAAAGAAAATTTTGAGAAACGTATTCTAACATAAGCTTATCCTACGCCTTCTACAGAACAGAAAAATTTTTAATTTGTCAAACCGAAAAAACAAACTTGCACTTATACTTTCGCTCTTAAAAAGACTATGTAGATATTATACCAAATCTTACAAAACTGTTTAGGTAGGCTTTTCGGCAAAGTCCTGCAGCCCAGTTAATCAAACTCATGAACAAACTACAGGCCATAAGCACAATCTGCTCATTATAAGCACTGGTGGCTAGCAAGCAATCGCTACAATATTATACTAATATACTGCACACTACTGAGATTACGATAACCCACAAATTAAATCCCCTTAATCCGCCACTAACCCGGCGTACTGCCATTGAGTGTGACCTCCTTGCGGGCCATGTCATTTGCCTGTTCCTGAACCCGCGTGGTGGTTTGTTTGGTTTCTGTCACAATAGTTTCTCCGGCAGCTGAGGTGGTGGTCACAATGGTTTTCACAATCTTTGTCGAGGCGCCACTAGTGCTGAGTTTCACGTCCGCCTGTCCACTGAAACAACAGAATATGAGTTTTGCTGTGCTTTGCACTGATTTCAGAGCTTGGAGACTCTAACAATACTGATTCGCAGAGTGCAATAATTAACAGTATTACAGTGACAGAGTAGTATCAAGCTATTTCACTCAAAAAACAACCAGCACATCATTCATAGCATGTCCTATCGTGCCACCATCATAATACTTTTCATAATAATCAAGGTCAGTTTACTGCATAGTTGGCATCGCATTGAGTATTTTACAATAGTACAACACTAACGTATTATAATTCTCGAGTTCGGGGTTCGGCGCTAAAAAAGGTTCAACTCTTGAAAATGATAGCGTATATACTTAGTAACAGCCGCATCGCCAGCAGCGCTAATGGTGGTGACGTTGTTGGCGGCGCTGGTGTAGTCTCTGATGGAGTCCACGGTGATGTCGGTGGGCAGGGTGGACGTGGCTGACTCGTCCAGCACCCCGCTCATGTCCGCCGTGCTGCCGCCAGCTTTCTCGGCCCCGCTAAAACAGACACCAAAACATTTTTTTATGTCATTCCAGTCAGGCTTTGCATGTGCGAGTGTAATTTCGAAAACATTCAAATTTTGGCTCAGGTTTGGATTTAGGCTAAGGCTCCGGCTTCGGCTTAGTGCCAGAAGTTAGTATCAAGCTTCGTTGGGCTCAGGCATAGGGCTAGGCTCATACGGGATTTCTATGATTGTGTGATGAGCCCTGCTGTAAGTAACTGGAGCTACGCCACCAAAACCTTTCTAACCATTTCAGCAAAATAATCCTTCATAAACCATAATTTATACAACATTTATTACATTAACTCTGAGTTACAGTAACGGCACAAATGTAAAGCAAATGGCACAACAGAATAGAACTTATGGTAGCAAGCAGTCCTACCTCGGTCCCGAAGTCCTGCTGACATCAGCCTCAGTGGCGTCAGCAGCCACAGTAGCGGCGGGGGCGGGCTGCGGCCTGGAGCCCTCGGGCAGTGCGACGAAGCATTGGTGTTGCTGTGGGGAGGGGCTGTGCTTGCTGGGCGCACTGAGACTGAAGCGTTGGAATGCACTGGAATGCAACAGATGAAAGCCTTCGCCGGTGCGACACAACAGGGTGGAGTTGATGCCACTGCAAAACAACAAATTATACCATATCGGTGTGGAAAGCAAGAAGATAGCTAAATTTTGAAAGAAAGAAACAAATAGAGGCGCTGGGAATAGAACTTGGGCTGCTTCGCGTCGACGTCAAGAATGCTGACAGCCCCAAGTTTCACAAACCCTATTTCTCACTTTTACAACATTGGAAAACAAAGATCTCAGCTTAAAACAAATGGGAACACTTTTGCTTTACGTCACATTATCTGACATAGTTTCACGAAAAACTACGGTTGGTGTTTAACTCAATATTTTTTCAAAAATCAATGCTTCGTTTCTGGGTTGACATGAAGATCCGACAAGCTACCCATTGTAGCTCTTGGATTTTCAACTAAAGGCCTATTCACACGAGGCGCACGCTATGGAGCATGGGCTGGCGCAAACGCATACTGCCTACTGCATTGTACTGAAATATTGTGAATCAGGCAGTGTGAATATTCTATTTGATAGAATGCGTCCGCTCATGCTCCATGGCGTGCAAAATGCGTGAAATAGGCAACAAAATGGGTCGTACTTGAGATCATCCCGTTTAATGGCCTGCTGGTGCAAGTATCGCCTGAGGTTGTGAACTGAGAAGACGTGGATTTCGCCCTGGTTGCTCACGCACACCAAAAATGACTCCCATTTCCCATCATCTGATACACAACAGACAGTGATAATTAATACAATAGTTATCAATAATACCCTTCAACTGTTATACACCAAAACATGAAGCATAATATTATTAATTAATAATCTAATATTATCCGTAGTGCATATCCCTATCCAATTTCTGAAGTATTATAAATTATGATGTCTATAGTTTTATAGGATCAGTAATAGTATAGAATCAAAGTAATAAGAAAATAATGTTCTTGTTGGATCCATCAGACTGATATTCGAATCTCAAGAAACGCAAAAAATAAACATCCATCTTCATCCTACAAATTGAAGCCTTACCAGATTTATTTGGAAAATTCACAAACTGGACTTTTCGAATCCTGGACCCTTCGGTGGCAGTCAACTTGTACTTGTGTCTGCCAGGTTTCAAACTTGGCAGATGGAAGGACTGAAAATAGAAAAATCACACACTAGACCGTTGAAATTAGATATAAAATTTCATTAGAAAAATTAGGTGTATCGAAAAGCAAACGCGAATGTCGCGAAAATCCGCTTTTTGACCAAAAATATGTAATAAGAAAATAAGAGAGTTCATTGAAATTGAATCTACGCCAGTCCAAACAGGACATACATTAGAAAATCACAAAATATGCGTTTCTTAAGACCTATTCACACGAGGGCGCATTCAAGTTTTACACTGCCTGCTGCTTTATTTCACCACAATGCAGCAGGCAGTGTGCGTGTGCGCCCGCTCATGCTCCATAGCGTGATGCAAAATAAGCCTTCGTGTGAATAGTCCTTTACTGACTAATTCTTTCAGCTAACCTGTTAATTCTAGCCCTCCACTCCTATTTTCAGTTCTCAGTACCTATTGTCTATTTCTTTTTTTTGCCTGAGGCAAATTGGGTTTTAGGCTTTAGCCTGTCTTATTTCGATTAAAATCATTTGAGACAAAGATCAGTATTATCCAAACTTGATTTCAAATAGTCAAATATACACCTTCAGCTGTTCCTCAGACGCAATGACCAATTTATGGCCCCCTTCCCCTCCAGTGCCGTGCGTGGGTGTTCCCGTGGGAGCGGGGTCACTGGGGGCGGGCTGGTGAGCCGGGCTGCCTGGCTGGGTGGGGGGTGCGTTGTTCAATGGGAAATTGCGACCATCCACTACGGCTAATGCCATTACAGGGGCACGGTGTCTAAAATGCATGATTGTTGGAATATCGACAATAAATTTGAATGGAATGTTTATGATATATTAAAAGTTATTTTCAAAAAATGAGCTAACGTAAGATTGAAGGGTACAAAGTTAGCAAATTCTACCAACACTGAGGACTAAATGGATTACGTCACGAATCATGATTATATTTTTACAGTAAGTTACAGGCCTGGCTCGGACGGTTAATAACGGACATAACATTATCTTTCATATAGATGAACGACAGTCGCGTACGGCCAAAACGCTGCTATTATTGCAAATTTTTTTGAGTTTGCAGCAAGAAATCTTAACTAACCTGAGCTGAATCTCTTTGGCGAGAGTGCATTGTATGCTGCCTTCTTCGTTTTCTTTGGGCAGTGTCAGCATATAGATCAGGACTGTCCCGGCATTCGTGCCCACGAAGAAGCAAGGGGTTAGGCTGCTGCCTAAACAGAAACAAAAAATACAAAATGAAGTGAATTACGATATAAATGAATACGTATAAACTACATACACATGCCCCGTACATACACAAAGTCACACAACATCACATAAAATTATGTGATGTTGTGCTATATTATCCGACATAATCTACTTGGGCATTTTCTGTTTTTCTCCCACCAGTCTGGAATTTGGAAGTTACTGAGCAGATTTGAATAATTTTTGCACCAATGCACTCCTCTTGACCTCAGAACTTCCAAAATGCAAGTTTTAAAATATTTCAGACTTTTTTAAAAAAATTAAAAATTTAAAAATTTTATACAAAATGTGGACTTTTTCATTTTCTGAGATGCGGAAAGTTTTCTAGACACGAAATTTTGGGTTTTGGATCGCTAAAATTTGAAAAATTTTCAAAAATTTTAACACTAATTTTTTTTTAAATTTTAAATTTTCGCTAATATACCAAATAAACGTGACTTAGTTTTTAGGTCAAGATAGTTTTTTTATGGTAATTTCAAAAAGTACTACAACAAACCAGCATAATTTATAGAACTGATAAATAAATACAAGAGAAAAGCATAAATAACTGCTTTATAAATCTAATTATGACAAAGACAAAATATAATAAAAATAATGACGATTTGTCGCACAGAACGACATTAAGAACGTACAGGAGTTTCGTATAAATTCAGTACTTTTTATTAGCACAAAAACATTGTTTACTATACCCTTTCGATACAATGTATACAATTCACCTACTAAACGTGTCTACTATCAAACAGCCAGAAAGCACAATAAATGCCACATACCGTTGAGAATATAGGTTTTGGCAAAAAGCATAGCGCGCACTAGCGAGTTCATGGTGGCATCGTTAGGTTCCCCGCGAGCCTCCACAGCGCGTTCCACGGGCCGAGAGAAGTCGTCATCGATGGGAGACTGGGCCCGCCCGCCCGTCTTTTTCGAAGGGCTGGTCTCTTTTTTGGTTAATTTCGAGGGAGAGATAGCTGCTGAGGACGGCTTTTCGGGTGATTTTTCAGTGCTTGATGCTGCGGCGCCGGCTGCCTCAGTGGAAGTACCTTCGGTAGGGGACTGAGCACCTTCCCTGAAAATATGATATTATAATTTGTTTTGATTAGGGTTAATGTATAATTGAAGAGCACAGTTTATTCAAAAAGCCTACCCTTTCACCAAATCATCATAAAATCCGTTCAATTTATGTACCACGTCAAAACCCTCTTCAATGATAAATAAGGTAACAAACAATAAAAGTTAAATGCACGATGCACGAACAATAGTTAATGGACATTTTAAGGTTGTTCTCTCATCCGTGTACGCCTACAACAGGCAAGCGAGTTTTAGGGGGGGGGGAGACCAATTCAAATAGACAATGTGAACGAGCGCCGAATCACCACTTGAAAAATTACATTCAAATATCAAATAAAAGAGTACGCAGCGATGATCGACAAAATGTTTAACTTCTAATCAAATGCCGACCTGCTAGCTTCTTTCTCCTCTTTGCCACTATCCTTGGAGGGAGTGGGTGATTTGACCCCTTGACCCCCTGGACCTCCACGTCGCCGTCTTCGAAACGATTCACGCAGTGACTTCTTGAATGACTTGAATCGAGCAATGGTCCCTTCTGTGGCACTGGCCTCGTGTGCTGCTAACTCTGCAATATTGAATCTGAGTAATAACTTTTAAACTTACTGGAGAACGTCTATTTTTTCACCAACAAAATGATGTGCTACGCGAGTACTTAAACTTTCTAACTAACTTAAACTCAACTTCGTATTCAATGCAAAAATTAACTGGAAAAATAAAAACTCTAATATTCTCCTACGCTATATTAATACTGCTATATTAATTAAAAGGAACAAAAGGGTCTTTTGTATTATTAATTGGTGGTCTCTATTAATAGCTACTATATATTAATACATACATTATTAACTGACCAAAAATAAATGCTGGATCATTAGACCTTATACAATTGAAAACACGTAAATTCACTACGAAAAAAAACTACTTTTAATGATCAAATTACAGCAAGTAGTCACTAAAGTCACGCTACTTTTTTATCTTCAAGTTAAGCAATGTTGGTCAGACCAAGAGTACATAATAGGATATTCCTATTATGTACTCTTGGTCAGACTTAGTATTACCGCACCGGTTAACATACATACCATTAGCGGACAATGTACAATGAGTCTGTACAGGCTTTTTACCAGCAAAATCTACCAGAGCAAAACCATGTGCTGTCCCAAGGCCAACCCTGAAATAATGACGCATTTTTAGTTTATTGAGCCTAAATAAAATTTTAAAAACTCAACGTACTATAAAAAATTGTAAACAAATTACTATTTTCCTATTGTAGTAGATAACTTAGTATGACATGCGTGAAATTAAAAAAATGTCAGCATTCCCTGCATAAAATACTTGAATAAATTGTTTGAGAAACATGTCAAAACACAAAATTATTTGAGAGCTAAATTTTCTACATTAATATGCCATAATAGTTCAAAGTTACATAATTTCAAGCAGCCACATCAAAATTTTACGTTGATCTTATAATATACGACTCTTAGGCCGCTAGAACGCTACAGCTGCTTTGGCAGGAACATACATAGACCAGTCGTTGTTGAGTGCCAGGGCAGTACAGGAGGCAGGCGGCCATAGTTGCACCAGGAGCCTGGGCGCATAGCCGGGGTCAAAGGTCAGCTCTGTTTCCGGCTCCATGGCTGTCAACGGCTCCTGACCTTTCCACACGAAATTTTCCTGGGCGTCGGACACAATGTTGACTTTTAGAACCTGAAATAGTTTTGAAATTTGGATACACTTACACATAAAGCTTTAGAAACCAAACGCCATTAGTTTGAAATTTGAAAGGGTAATGGACATTACAACTGTCAAGGTACGCACCCAATAATTATGTCCCAGTAAGTAAGCGCCCAATATTGTACCTTTTAGAGGGGAAGTGGAAATTCCGATTTTAGTACATAGTATCATTTAATATACAAAACTGAAAGTTGATACACAAACTCCGAACATTTCACAATCAAAATTACATAAGCCCAGTAGGCATCAATCAATCATCTACAGAATCTAATATTCTAATATCATGAATATAATCTAATACTGTACCATACACATTACTATATTACAGCACACAATACAGACACACCTATTTGCAAGATGTCAAAAGCGGTTAATACTAAAACCGCACGGACGCACCTCAACAGTTTTGCCAGTTTTATCCTGGATCAAATCGAAAATGATGACTTGACCAGCAGCTCCGGCTACGGCCAGCACGCCTGACTCTGCGTCCAGGGAGACACGCTGCACTGCCAGACGGGGGTCGTCCGTGTACGGGTCGAAGACGCCCACCTGAAATAAAAAAACAGATAAACAACAAAATATCTCCGTTGAAACCTCATGAAACGGGGCCAGTATTGTTCAGGCTGAAATACACCGGATACTAGAGTCAGTTGTCCTGTGAAAAATTCTAGTGAAAACAGTATTCACACGATTATTACATAGCTATTTCAAAATTTTTAATCACAAATCAAGTGTTTATAATACCTTTCGTTAAAACTTTTACACTGAACATATTACAGTCTACACTTAGTTCAGCAACATGTTTTAGTTAGAAAATAAACATTCGGTCACTAATTCTAATATTATTATATTATTATTATTATTATAATATTCACTAGTTCTAATTTCATTCAGAACCAATACTAAAATTATCGTTCAGAGCCAATACTAAAATTATCTACTTTGGATGATTACTGCAAAACGAATAATGTATTAGACTTAGACACGACAGATAGTATTTCTCCTAAGGTCTTTTAAAATTCAGCATTTGTATAAGACTGCACAAAACCTACTTTTCTGAATGGTGGCCATTCCTCTTCCTCTGCCTCTTTGGCTTCAGGGTCTACATATTCCTGGAAAATCCGACCTGCACTAAGAATATAAATCAGTTTCAGATCCCCATCGGAGGCGTCCCAGAATTTCACCGTCCCATCTTCATGTCTGAAAAAATCGAACAAAGAATAGAACGAAAGTTTAGTAAAAAACAACATTAGATTAAAGCTAATGCATGCGTCTAAACAAAAGTATTATTTTAAAATGCCTAAACGTTTATCTCCAAATCCTAGTCGAAAGTAAAAGTACGCACGACCTTCAAAAATATGCAAATTAGTGACATGAATGGTAGAATTATTCCTTACCCAGTCAACAGCAAAGACAGCTCTTGTTTGTCTTCATTTGATGATGATTTCAAGTTAGTTCCCCCTTGAACAGGCCACTCCTAGAAACAAAAGAAATATACTTTAACAACGAAACTGTCATGATATACTAATTTTAGACACACACGTTGTAGTATATATATTCAGCAATGACAATGTTTGGTCAACCTAAGATTAACTACAATATAAAATATCTCCTAACGGCAATAAACGGGTTGCCGACGGTAGGGGACCCTCTATTCTAGGCAAAGGACCCTCCATTCTAAGCAAAAGATTGTCTATTTTTGGCAAAAAAACCGATATGTATGAACACACGACTCATAACTCCCCAAACACATTTTTGGTAAAAATACCTACCAAAATATGCTCTTAGTCAGCATGCTATTCTATCAGCATTAATTTAGCATCATTCCGTCAAAAAATTTGATACAAATTTATTATTTCTCACTAAATCACTCGATTATCAAAAATTCACCCACGTTACTCCCTAGGGGGGGTACCCTGAGGGGGTCTTAGGGGGGTCCAGAGGGGTCCTACTTAAAAATGGACCCCGGAATCGTGTTCAGGGACCCAAATTACCCCTAGAGACATCGAAATCCAAATTTCGAAAATTTGACCCCTGGGGACCCCCTGGGCAGGGTGCCCTAGGGGGGTCATGGAAGGGTCCCGAGGGGTCGTAGACGAAAATGGACCTCGGATTCGTGTTCCGGGACCCAAATTACCCCTAGAAACGTCAAAATCCAAATTTCGAAAATTTGACCCCTGGGGACCCCCTGGGCAGAGTGCCCTAGGGGGGTCCCGAGGGGTCGTAGACAAAAATGGACCTCGGATTCGTGTTGCGGGGCCCAAAGTACCCCTAGGGACAAGTTCTTGTCCAAATCCATCACAACACGCTATGCAATAGCTTTCGTTCTGGAAACACACTTAGTATTCGACTTACCTATATAACCCAATTGAAACATTACCACAACAGGTTTCGTTCATTACATTTTTTTGAGACCCCATTTTTGAGGTCACGTGACTCAACCCCCCCTAGGGGTAGGAGGGTGCCCGAGTGTCCGGGGCATCTACTCCTCAGAGGCATTCCACCCACAAAGTTTGGGACCAATCCGACCAGGGGGGGCTGAGAAAAACGCGTTGGAAAACCGTTTTACACGTATTTTTCAACGCGAACCTCAATTTTTGAGGACACACCTCACCTCACCCACTGACACCTCATACACCCCCAAGTGTCCGGGGCATCTACTCCTCAGAGGGATTCCACCCACAAAGTTTGGGACCAATCCGACCAGGGGGGGCTGAGAAAAACGCGTTACAAAACCCGAGGACAACAATAATAATAACAACAATAACAATAACAACAATAACGACACGGACACGACAAATATAAGGGGTTGCCCGCTTTTTGCTTCGCAAATTGTCGGCAACCCAATTAACAACATACAATCATATTATGCCTCAGCTTGGCCCCTCCCCCAGTTTTCTGAATATAAAGACGTTGAGCATTACCATGTATAGCAATTAGCAAAATAATGGTATCAGAATCTCATTTACGATTTCAAAAACGACCAGTAATTTGCCTCACGCGGTTTCCATATTCTCATGCTAACAACATTATTATCAATCCAATCTAATCCGAACTTTCCACAACTATATCACTACCGCTTATCAATTATAGTCCAACTACACCAACCCGACTGCTATATTTGCTTGGCTGTGTCGTCTGCAGCTGTCCGGCTGCCTGAATCTTTTGCCAGACTTGTGCACTGAGTTGTGTCACGTGACTGGCAGCGGTGATGCTGGATCCGTGGAGGGCGTGCAGGTAGGGCGGCTGCCAGACTGGCCAATCGGGAGTCAGCAGGTCGATGGCAACCAGCTCTTCTTCGCACAACACCACCAGACCACCGATGCCGTCTGTGGTGTCTGCAAATTAAACGGAGAACTGCTATTTATTATTCACAAATTTTTTACCGTCCTCACAGTTGCAGTAGTGTCGCTCGGAAAGGACTCAAACGGTGGAATGCATAGAGGCAGTCTTAGCTCAGTCTTGCTAAACGCAGCCTAAGGGCAACGTTCTAACCTATGTACTACGTGTAGAATTTTTCGTCACGATGTTCTTAAATACTAAAATAGAACGCCTCAGACTGGTTTTAACGTTAGACTGCCTTTATGCATTCCACCCAAACTGTCCACAGCCTAAAGACCGGTTCATGCTTGTCTTTAAGGACGCAGGGACAGGGACAAGGAAAAAAATTGGTCAGGTACATTGCAGAAATCACACAAGCGTTTCGGCTAATTTTTTGCCTACAGTGTACAAGTGACCCGAACGGTATCCATGCGGTCACA
>JASANF010016843.1:0-56971 GCA_030248245.1 Trissonchulus sp. WLG1_4
CAAGAGTACATAATAGCGTCTCATTCTATATAGAGTGAGAAAAGCTATTATGTACTCTTGCTGATTTCTAACGAGTGATTGAACTTTCAAACTATTTGTGACTTAATTTAGTTTACCTTAATTAACTTTTGAAAACTTAATTTACAAAACGAATGCATATTCGGAACGTACACACCACCGAATAACAAACACTTAAGTACCACCAAGAGCACATAATGAGAATATGACACTCTTCCCATAAAGCAGCTTGACAGCACGGTAGATACGTTGCACATTAACGGCCGAAAATTTTCAAATAGGGACCATTTTTACGCGGGTCCTGCGAGCTACTCCAATAGTCAAATAGCCCATGTAGCGCACCTGATTGGGCCCTGCAGGTGCCCAAACACAGGCGCGTAACAAGAACGAGATTGGCACCCAAAAATGAGGGGCCCCTCTTAAAAACCACCAGCCAATCACATTGGAGCCGGTTTTAGCTCCGCCTACAACGTGAGATTACGGTAAACTTGCTTGTGGATGAAGCAAAATCTGATTCGCTGATGGCTTTGTTAAAAATACCCGTTTGGCAACGTTTTAAATTTAGAACGTGGAGATTTTCGTTAGCCTTTTAGCAGTTGCAAGGCAATTTGGGTACATTGCAGGACATGACGTTAAGACGCAATATTCGCCAGTTTGGGGCCCTAGTGCTAACTTTGGGACCATATTTGCCGCTCACGCGCAATGCATCTATCGCGGTGCGAAGCTGGCCCATGGAAAGAATGTCATTCTCTCCCATTACGCTCTGTCTGTCGCTAAAACTTATAGCAATTTAACAGATTAACATCCCACAGAACAGATAAAAAGCCAAGCAGCGATTATAATGCTCATAAAAATTGCACTGTGACGGTTCCTTTTTAAAAATGTTTGCAGTTGCTGCCACCATAACCATGTGGCCTCACAGTTCACAGGTCACATAAAAAAGTAAAGAAACAACAAAGTTTTTACTAAACCAACTTTATTCACAACTTTGTGTGTAAATATAAATAAATAGCAGAAGCATTACATGAAATACCTATTATGAATTAAAAATACTGATTAAAATGTTTACTGCAGCAAAATTAAAAAACAAAAAAAAGATACAAATTAACAATATTAACAATAAGATAAAAATAAAAAATAAAACGTAGTTTATAACCATTATTTAAATTATTGATACAAAAGAGATATCAATATATATACAATACAGCACAAATTCACAAAAATATAAATCTCCTAACAACATGTTTATAGTTTATTTATACGTCTTTCTTGAAAAGTCGGACGCAAAATTAGTGACGTTATTATATATTGAACAGATTGAACTAATGTAAAAAATCGGTAAGTTTTGTATTAGATTCGCAAATACAAAAATCTTTTTTCTTTTTTTCTGTTGGTAAACTTGTTGTTGTTGACTTTTCGTAAATTTTCCAACTGAAGAAACACAGTTTTAACGTTGTACATATAGGGGTCGATTCATGTTTACAGCTGTATATGTCCGTTCGTCGGCAAATCTGCGAAATAATCACGCTACTAATTGAGCATAACATCAGAATGTGGCGTAACTTTTTCGTAAATTTGCAGGCTGAACCGAGATACGGCTGCAAGCATGAATGGACACAAAACTAAGTTAAAGTGTCGCAGTTAATTTAAATTGAGTCTGGCAGCAATTGCGGCAACCACTGCGGCCCCCTTCCCGCTACCGTCCACGGCGTGACAAAGAGACCACTGAAATAAATAAACAATAAAAAACAAAAAAATAAACAAACAAAACAAAAATAAACAAGTCGGGTGACATCAACGGGTTGCCGACAGTGGGTAGAGGACCCTCTATTCTAAGCAAAGGACCCTCTATTCTAGGTAGAGGTCCCTCTGTTTGTGTTCAGGAGCCCAAATTACCCCTAGGGACGTCAAAATCCCAATTTCGAAAATTTGACCCCTGGGGCCCCCCTGGGCATGGTGCCCTAGGGGGGTTATGGAAGGGTCCAGAGGGGTCCTAGACAAAAATGGACCTCGGATTCGTGTTCCGGGGCCCAAATTACCCCTAGGGACGTCAAAATCCCAATTTCGAAAATTTGACCCCTGGGGACCCCCTGGGCAGGGTGCCCTAGGGGGGTCATGGAAGGGTCCAGAGGGGTCCTAGACGAAAATGGACCTCGGATTCGTGTTCCGGGGCCCAAATTACCCCTAGGGACGTCAAAATCCCAATTTCGAAAATTCGACCCCTAAAACTCACTTTTTACACCACCTAATGGCTGAAACATAAACCCAACAGGTTTCGTCCATACACACCAGATCCAGTTTTCAAGGTCACGTGACCCGGGCCCCCGAGGGGCCACGAGTCCATCAAGTTGGGGGGCACAATCACTCAAGGGGGGGACCCTTCCACCAAAGTTTGGTTCATATTCATAAAATATTAACTCAGAAAAAACGCTTACAGACAAATGGACATACGAAAAATAATAATATTAATTAATAGGATATAATTAATAGGACATAAACTATCCTAAGCATAATGATAAATATAATGATCCAGTTTTTAATGTACCAAACCCAGTTTCAAATATACCAAACGAAAGCTCATAATCCGCTTATCATTTTTCGGTTAACTCCTAAGCTTAATTCTATTCATGGAAACAAAATTAATTTTTGGAACAAGTCCATAGTGTTACATAAAACACACAAAATAACTTAAACTGATTTTAACTTACCATTGTCGTAATCCCCGTGGTGTAGTGGTTAGCATCGAGGAGTCTCACCCCTCTGGTCGCTGGTTCGAGTCCAGCCGGGGGTCGTTTTTTCATTTTAAGTTGGGTTTTTTTTAGAATAACGAAAGTATTGCATTTCGATCAAATACTTGCGTATAGATCTAAGGCATTTCTTCATCAGAATTTTTCTCAAATTTTATTTGTCCTTTTTGTGATCCGCGTATTTGCTTCACGTACATAGATTCCTAACATACCCGACGCACTAGACTTGTAATATTAATTAATAGGATATAATTAATAGGATATAAACTATCCTAAGCAAAATGATAAATATAATAATTCGGATTTGAGTATACCAATAGAAAGATCAAGTTATGCTAATTAACACACGTATACTTTTTAATCAAAATTGGTTCAAATTTTAAAATTTTTTAAATTCTTTTTACCAACCTCATCATATCACCGTAGAAACTTACCAATTTAACGATGTTTTAAACGTAACTTCTCAGAAGCACCGGTGGCGCAGTGGATTAGCGTGTGGTTTCTACGTAATTTGTTACGGCGAACCAGAGGTACCCAGTTCGATTCTGGGCCGATGCAAATTTTTCATTTTTTCTTTTTGACTTTCATAATTGCAAAGATCGATCATTTTTGTCAAGTCACGTGGGATGTGCAATGCTTTACCCAGCCAATGGGATTGTTCAAAAACTATATAGATATGCAAATGAGTTTAAAATTCAGTATATAAGGGGGCAGAAAAATGCAAAGATCGTCAGTCTTGACTGACCAGCAAGCCGTCCAATTGGACGGCTTGCTCTTTTTGTGAACTGCGGCTTTCTAGGAGGAAGGTTAGCAGCTCAACCCACGGGATTTCGGCTTTGGCCGTTGTCCTGTGGTTGGTGGCAGTTTTTAGCCAAAATAATGGCTGAGAGCTGCCTTAACAATGAGTCCCTTTAAAGGTGACTGCTGTTAGCTTTTGAAGCTGCAGCCTTCTCCTGTAAAGGTGACTGCAGCCAGCTTTTGCAGCTGCTGCTTTCAAAGGCTCTCAGCGTTAGCTGTAGAAGCTAATTCTTAAATTAAATAGCTTAGTGTGCGCCTTTCAAATTTTGACTGAGCAAGTGTTTATCATCAATCAACAGGTTCAACATTGATTTAAAATAAAAAAATAAGCCTGAGTAGTGAGTAGCTACGTAATTTAGAACTTGTATTGAGCAGTCAAATCTGAATAGGCACTGGTCTGTCAAACTGCAACTACTCAGAAACGGCTCACTTTTATCAAAAGTATTTTGGAGTTATGTAAAGTCGCAGCGTCAGTTCAACATTGATTTAAAATAAAAAAATAAGCCGCTTCTGAGTAGTGAGTAGATACGTAATTTAGAACTTGTATTGAGCAGTCAAATCTGAATAGGCACTGGTCTGTCAAACTGCAACTACTCAGAAACGGCTCACTTTTATCAAAAGTATTTTGGAGTTATGTAAAGTCGCAGCGTCATGTCACCCGTCACTTGACAGTTCTGAAAATGTCTTCACAAATGCCGCTAAATATTTTGTGGTATCAAACATTATGATTTTCCAATACAAAAAGGGCTGACTACGCAGCGTGCAGCCTGTAATCAAAATGCTATTACTTTGGTTGGACTGAATTTATAAAATAAGAAATAAACTGACTTAACTTGAATCAATCTGATCTGGTCGAACTAGTCTGAACTAGACGCACTAGACTTGTAATAATTAATAGGATATAAACTATCCTAAGCAAAATGATAAATATAATAATTCGGGTTTGAGTATACCAATAGAAAGACAAAGTTATGCTCATTAACACACTTATGCGGATTAATCAAAATTGGTTCAAATTTTAAAATTTTAAAATCATTTTTACCAACTTCATTAAATCACCGCAGGAACTTACCAATTTAACGATATTTTAAACGTAAGATCTCTGTAGCACCGGTGGCGCAGTGGATTAGCGTGTGGTTTCTACGTAATACGTTACGGCGAACCAGAGGTACCCAGTTCGATTCTGGGCCGATGCAACTTTTTCATTTTTTTATCTTTTTGATTTTCATAACAAAGATTGATCATTTTTGTAATTATGAAAGTCAAAAAGAAAAAATGAAAAATTTGCATCGGCCCAGAATCGAACTGGGTACCTCTGGTTCGCCGTAACAAATTACGTAGAAACCACACGCTAATCCACTGCGCCACCGGTGCTTCTGAGAAGTTACGTTTAAAACATCGTTAAATTGGTAAGTTTCTACGGTGATATGATGAGGTTGGTAAAAAGAATTTAAAAAATTTTAAAATTTGAACCAATTTTGATTAAAAAGTATACGTGTGTTAATTAGCATAACTTGATCTTTCTATTGGTATACTCAAATCCGAATTATTATATTTATCATTTTGCTTAGGATAGTTTATATCCTATTAATTATATCCTATTAATTAATATTACAAGTCTAGTGCGTCGGGTATGTTAGGAATCTATGTACGTGAAGCAAATACGCGGATCACAAAAAGGACAAATAAAATTTGAGAAAAATTCTGATGAAGAAATGCCTTAGATCTATACGCAAGTATTTGATCGAAATGCAATACTTTCGTTATTCTAAAAAAAACCCAACTTAAAATGAAAAAACGACCCCCGGCTGGACTCGAACCAGCGACCAGAGGGGTGAGACTCCTCGATGCTAACCACTACACCACGGGGATTACGACAATGGTAAGTTAAAATCAGTTTAAGTTATTTTGTGTGTTTTATGTAACACTATGGACTTGTTCCAAAAATTAATTTTGTTTCCATGAATAGAATTAAGCTTAGGAGTTAACCGAAAAATGATAAGCGGATTATGAGCTTTCGTTTGGTATATTTGAAACTGGGTTTGGTACATTAAAAACTGGATCATTATATTTATCATTATGCTTAGGATAGTTTATGTCCTATTAATTATATCCTATTAATTAATATTATTATTTTTCGTATGTCCATTTGTCTGTAAGCGTTTTTTCTGAGTTAATATTTTATGAATATGAACCAAACTTTGGTGGAAGGGTCCCCCCCTTGAGTGATTGTGCCCCCCAACTTGATGGACTCGTGGCCCCTCGGGGGCCCGGGTCACGTGACCTTGAAAACTGGATCTGGTGTGTATGGACGAAACCTGTTGGGTTTATGTTTCAGCCATTAGGTGGTGTAAAAAGTGAGTTTTAGGGGTCGAATTTTCGAAATTGGGATTTTGACGTCCCTAGGGGTAATTTGGGCCCCGGAACACGAATCCGAGGTCCATTTTCGTCTAGGACCCCTCTGGACCCTTCCATGACCCCCCTAGGGCACCCTGCCCAGGGGGTCCCCAGGGGTCAAATTTTCGAAATTGGGATTTTGACGTCCCTAGGGGTAATTTGGGCCCCGGAACACGAATCCGAGGTCCATTTTTGTCTAGGACCCCTCTGGACCCTTCCATAACCCCCCTAGGGCACCATGCCCAGGGGGGCCCCAGGGGTCAAATTTTCGAAATTGGGATTTTGACGTCCCTAGGGGTAATTTGGGCTCCTGAACACAAACAGAGGGACCTCTACCTAGAATAGAGGGTCCTTTGCTTAGAATAGAGGGTCCTCTACCCACTGTCGGCAACCCGTTGATGTCACCCGACTTGTTTATTTTTGTTTTGTTTGTTTATTTTTTTGTTTTTTATTGTTTATTTATTTCAGTGGTCTCTTTGTCACGCCGTGGACGGTAGCGGGAAGGGGGCCGCAGTGGTTGCCGCAATTGCTGCCAGACTCAATTTAAATTAACTGCGACACTTTAACTTAGTTTTGTGTCCATTCATGCTTGCAGCCGTATCTCGGTTCAGCCTGCAAATTTACGAAAAAGTTACGCCACATTCTGATGTTATGCTCAATTAGTAGCGTGATTATTTCGCAGATTTGCCGACGAACGGACATATACAGCTGTAAACATGAATCGACCCCTATATGTACAACGTTAAAACTGTGTTTCTTCAGTTGGAAAATTTACGAAAAGTCAACAACAACAAGTTTACCAACAGAAAAAAGAAAAAAGATTTTTGTATTTGCGAATCTAATACAAAACTTACCGATTTTTTACATTAGTTCAATCTGTTCAATATATAATAACGTCACTAATTTTGCGTCCGACTTTTCAAGAAAGACGTATAAATAAACTATAAACATGTTGTTAGGAGATTTATATTTTTGTGAATTTGTGCTGTATTGTATATATATTGATATCTCTTTTGTATCAATAATTTAAATAATGGTTATAAACTACGTTTTATTTTTTATTTTTATCTTATTGTTAATATTGTTAATTTGTATCTTTTTTTTGTTTTTTAATTTTGCTGCAGTAAACATTTTAATCAGTATTTTTAATTCATAATAGGTATTTCATGTAATGCTTCTGCTATTTATTTATATTTACACACAAAGTTGTGAATAAAGTTGGTTTAGTAAAACTTTGTTGTTTCTTTACTTTTTTATGTGACCTGTGAACTGTGAGGCCACATGGTTATGGTGGCAGCAACTGCAAAGATTCTAACGTCACAGTGCAAATTTTATGAGCATTATAACCGCTGCTTGGTTTTTTTCTGTTTCTGTGGGATGTTAATCTGTTAAATTGCTATAAGTTTTAGCAACAGACAGACGTAATGGGAAGAGAATGACATTCTTTCCATGGGCCAGCTTGGCAGCGCGATAGATGCATTGTGCGTGAGCGGCAAATATGGTCCCAAAATGAGCACTAGGGCCCAAATGGGGAATATGCGTCAAAACGTCATGTCCTGCAATTTACCCAAATTGCCCTGCAACTGCAAGGTACGAAAATTGTCACGTTCTAAATTTAAAACGTTGCCAAACGGGTACTTTTAACAAAGCCATCAGCGAATCAGATTTTGCTTCATCCACAAGCAAGTTTACCGTAATCTCACGTTGTAGGCGGAGCTAAAAAGCAGCTCCAATGTGATTGGCTGGTGGCTTTGAACAGGGGCCTCATTTGGGTGCGAGTCCCGTTCGTGTATACGCGCCCGGTTGGGCACACTGCAGGGCCCAATCAGGTGCGCTACACGGCGCATTTGACTATTGGAGTAGCTTGCAGGACCCGTGTAGAAATGGTCCTATTTGAAAATTTTCGGCCGTTAATGTGCAACGTATCTACCGTGCTGCCAAGCTGGTCTATGGGAAGAGTGTCATACTCCCATTATGTGCTCTTGGTTTTACTTAAGTGTTTGTTATTCGGTGGTCTGTACGTTCCTAAGATGCATTAGGTTTGTAAATTAAGTTTTCAAAAGTTAATTAAGTTAATTAAATTAAGTCACAATAGTTTGAAAGTTCATCACTCGTTAGAAATAGCAAGAGTACATAATAGCTTCTCACTCTATATAGAATGAGACGCTATTATGTACTCTTGGAAATAGGTACCTACCTACCTGCAGTCGCGGAATAGTCAATAGTCATCCTTGTTCGGGATTAGAATATTACGCCAGCAAGCCTTTTGCGAGAAGTCTATTCTGACTAAACCGACTGTATTACGATATTCTTTGCAACTTTACACTAATTTGCAGCTCGGTAGAGTATTTAACAAAATCTACCACCCACGTATATATCTTGTCAAAATCTTTTAGACTTTCGAAAGTGATTTGTGGTGCTAATATTTTTTATATTTTTTTGTGTCGAGTTTGAATGGCACCGAAAACCTTAGGTATTTTTTGTAATAATTGCAGTAAAATAAACTGTGGTTGCAATCGTATCTCATTTTTTTGCTCAAAACAGATTCGTCAAAATTAATGTTGCATCTTTATGACGTCTCAAAAAAATTAAATCAATCATTGTTTGTTCAGAAATATTGAAAAAACTTTAAAAAATGTATGGCTTCACTTTTCACTACGGTTATTACAGACGTGTGTTTAGCGATGAAATTGGCAGCTAGTTAAATTCAACAAAACAGTTTAATTCTACAACATAGCGGTGCGTATATGTTGTAAAATTGTAACTTTTTTGTTCAAATGTTGACCCAGAAACTGAACATTTTGCGGGGCATGAGGGTAGAAAAAAATTAAGTGAAAGCTACGATTAAAATTTTAAATTAGATCAAAGTTTTACAAGGCCGGGTAACGTACTTTAGTAATTTATCAAATTTAATTTTTTCAACACCGATTTTCTGAATTCTTTCTATCGCATATTTTCTTTCGCTAACGTCAAGCAGAACTAAATTTTATCAGCATGTTTTTTAGTATTTTTTTACTTAATGTCCATATTATATTAATATTCTTTTCTTTTTTGAGTAAGTTAAACTTTTTTATTTTTTATTTAAATTTTATTTTTTTATATTTTTCATAATTATTGTATTTATTCATGAAGTCCTAAATTGATCCTACCGTAAATTAAGTAGCTTAAAGTGTCTGCCAAATCAATCAATCAATCAATGAAGCAATGAACGAATGGATCTTGAATCTTAATTTCTTTTCTTTTTCTTTTACTTTTTTTACTTTACTTCTGTTTGTATGTAAGTAACACTCCTACTTTTTAATGGTTAGTGAGTGACTTACATGCAAATATGTCGGGAGCTGAATTTTTCTTGAGCGACTGAAAAGTAAAATTTTGTGCGCAATTTGGAATTGAGATCATATCGGCAACATTTGAAGCTGCGCCCTGATTGGCTGCAATTTTGGAAAGAGGTTTAGCATTGTTCGCGCATCTCATTTGAAAGGCAGGAGCGTAGAGTTTCTCTTATGTACATCCGTTTGTGCCCTCATCCCGCAAAACGACGAAAACTTCACACCGCTAATATCGCATCAGAAGTCTGACCAAAAATTGCTGAACCCTGAGACAAAACAGGTGGCGTGATTTTTGTGAATACTCGTTGAAGTCTTGATGCTTTCAATTTGTTCTTTTCGTAATGAAATCGCGTGTTCCTTTTTATCTCAGGGTCCAGAATTTTTTGGTCGGACTTGATGTGGCGTGATTATTTCGTACTTTTTCCGGCTGCACGGACATACGGCTGTAAGTATGAATCAACCCTGTGTATTTTCAGCTTGCGGCCTGAGCATCCAAAGCTCGTCTGAGCTGTGGTGTGATTTCGAGCGAGCGTGTCTCTGGTCCAACGGGACGACCGGCCTCGAGGATGAGTTGGACTGGCACGTGTCTCGATCGCTCAATCTCAATCTGCAGTATAATGTGCCTCATTCTGGGGTCCTCGGTGAGCACTGACTAAAGCACGGTTCATGCTCGTCCTTGTCCTTTTGTTCCCAACTTACACGGTTTTTTTGCTCAAATTTGTGCTCATTTGAGCATTGGACCATAAAAATGAGCATTGAAAAATAAAAATGAGCATCAACTGAGCATTGCTGATATTGCCAAAAAACGTAGCCAGAAAGAATTGCTGATACGTCTCCAGTTGACCAAATGCTGTCTAAAAATTGAAAAAATCTCCAATTTTTTCTAGGGGCTGCCGCCCCCAGACATCTGTAACCTTGTGTCCTTAGGTTTTCATGGTCCGGCCGGAAAAATTTTCTGATGCGTCTCCAATTGACTAAATTTGGCCGAAGAATCAAAAATTTCCCCAATCTTTTTTCCGAGGGCTGCTGCCCCAAGACCCCTGCAGCCTTGTAGATTAGTAATCTTGCGTTTGTAAGGCGTTTTATGAGTGTTAAAATTGCTAAAAAGTGCATTTTAACCCATTACAAAAAATCGAAAAGTCATTCCCCCCCGAAATTTTTTTCTGGGTACGCCACTGCTATGCTGCATTTATTTGTGTAACACTGTCCGATGTGGCGTTCCAATCTTTTGTTTTAGTTTTCCTTTCGGAAAAAATTTTTGCTACGTCTCCAGTTCACTAAATTTGGCAAAAAAATGAAAAAGTCTCCAATTTTTTACTGGGGCTGCTGCCTCCAGATCCCCGCAAAGATGTAGCTTTTGCGTTTCTACTGCGAATTTAGTATTAAAACTGCGAAAAAGTGCATTTTAACCTATTACAAGAAATCGAATGGTCATCCCCCCAAATTTTTTGCGGGAACCGTCCTTCCCGTTAAAATAGTTTACGTCACCCCAGATCGGCCTTAACCCGCATAAATTGTCCTTTTAAAAAAATTAGTGTAGCACCCCTTTTCTCCGGTTGACGAAGAAGAATTTGTAAGCAAAAGACTGCATACGCGTTGCTTAATGTTTTGACAATGCAACACGGCGAAAAAAACGTTAAAAAATTTTGAGCAGTCGAACTTAAAAATGAGCATCGAAATTTGAAAATGAGCACAAATTGAGCATTGGCCGTTTTGAAAAAACCCTGTCCCAACATATTGTACAAAAACTGCTTCATCAATTGTGGTATCAAGAGAACATAATAGGATTATTAGTATTATATATGCAGCATGTTAATCGGACTATTCTAGTTATGTACTCTTGGTGGTACTAAGTCAAGCTAGATTAGAGATGACTAACAATATTGTCCTGGTCCCTGTCTCTGTAGAGACAAGTATCATCTATTAAGCCCGGTTCATATTCGTCTTTGTGCTTGTCCTTGTCATTTTGTCCTTGAACAAACTGCAGGGCCAAATGTGACATTTTTTCCTTAAACCATGTTAGAGTCCTTACTGAAGTCTAACAAAAAATAGTTGCACCACTTACTTTTTTTAGTGGCATGATTTATGCGACTACTTGCTGTATATACTCTTGATAGTAAAAATCTATTCTTTTCGTAACGAAATCACATGTTTCGTTTTCTCGAGTGGTGCAACTATTTTTTGTCTGACTTTAGTAGGTAGGTATGCAAGGAAATACCCATGGAAAAAATTCAGTCAATTTTTCTCAGTAGCTGATCAAATTTTGTCCTTGTCCCTGACCCTGTGTCCTTGAGGACAAGGATGAACCGGGGTATAGTCTCCATCAATTGTCTCTAAGCAATTTCAGGGAAAGGACATGGCCAAATGAGGAGTTTTTCGCACGAAATGCCGATTTTATCAAGTCCTACGAATTTATTTCAATTTTTCATAGTTTTGCTTTGCTGTGTGAATTATTAATACTATGTAAATGTAGCTTACTATGAAATCAATTTTGAAAAACGTTTTTAAATACATTCATTATTCATGTATTTATCTATTTATTTATTTTTAGAAGGAACGTGTTTGGGATCCCCCGTCAGTGCGGATTCCAAGATCACTTTAAATGTGGGATGCTCCACCCAGGAAAATAACTACCTCGTTGTATCGCCCAATGCTATCGTTCGTAAGTTTGGATTGGCAAAAAGTTTTAATTGGCAAATTAAACTTTTATGAACTTTAATCTTAAAAAGGACATTTTCATAAATTTACAAAAACTACATAGCTATTATAGTCCAACTATTAATTTTGAACTTCACTTTTTGGTCCCCTAGCACAACAACCGGCTAACTTACAAAAAGTTGAAAATGAGAAAATCGACTTTAAAGTTTGCAGCATTTTGATCCAGCATTTATTCAACCATTTTTTACAAGCAGTAGCTTAAATTAAACCTCAACTTTTTTTCTTTTTAATCTGTAAAATTTCAACCGAAAAGCTTTAACTGACAATTTTTCCGAAGCAGTCTTAAAACTCTCATCCGCAGTTGGTCGGTTGTTGCAGCACAAATTTTAAACATGTTTGATGGTTTGGCCAGTTGTTGCACTGACACATACATGATGAAGATCAACAGTTTGCCGCTTTCTAACCTGATGCACCAAGAATTTACGCTGACATCATGAATGCTCTAATTTGGCACAGACATAGTAGAAGGTACTAACTACCTAATGAGTTCCGAAAAAAGTATTGCGCTAACTGCTGTAACTAAATAGTATTTCACCAAATTCAACTTGTACAAAAAAAGTGCAACAACCGGCCAACTGAAAAGCTGCTCTATCTTCGCACAAAATGCAAGTTTACGCACAAAATTAGCACCACTGGATAGAGCATCATCGATTGTACAAAAGTATGTACTTAACTCCATTTTTTCTAAAAATGAAGTTAGCCGGTTGTTGTTCCAGGTGACCGTTTTGATCATTTTAATCGGCTTATAGTTTTCGGATTGATTTCGAGTTCGGACTAACACGATGCTGTTAACGTATTTTATTCTTTCGACTCGTTTAGTCCAATTTAACTGCGAAATTTCGGATGTACTATACAAGTCCAGTGACCAGTCCGTTTTCATGATTCATACTTATCTTGATTCATACTTACAGCCATATGTCCGTTCAGCCGACAAAATTCCGTAAAAATCATGCCACTGGTAATGTATATAAGATCAGCATGTGGCGTGACTATAATTAAGTCCATCAAAGTAGTGAACCGTAATATATCCTTTCAGCGGACCACTACGCCTACGCGACCGACGTCAGTGCCAGTGTGGGAAACATGGCCTGGCTTCTGAGCGAGGTGATTCCCCACCAGTCCGGGGAGGGCCAGTTGGCCTTCACCTTCTGGGCGAGTGACCCCAGCCCCCTCCTCAGGATTTGTGTCCGGCGACCCCCCCAGTTCCCCTTTTCCCTCAGCTGCAACAGTGACCTGCCCCGCTACCACCCGGGGGGGCCTGGCTGGGCCATTTCCATCACCAGCATTCCTGAGAGTGCCACCCCCTTTCAGATCGCCATTGTGGCTCATTTCGTTCATCCAGGATCCTTTGTGGCTATTGATAATATACGATATGAGGCTGCTATTGGTAAGGTTGGGGATGATATTCACAATTTTAGTCACAACTAGGAATGACTAAAACTTTGCAAGTGTTATGCAATACAAATACAGAGATTAGGCTTTGTTATTATGCTAATTTTTCAACATTCATCGATCGTACCAAGAGTACATAATAGGAAGAGTATGACACTCTTCCTATTATGCCTACGGGCGTGCGTCCAATGCGCAGCGCGAAATAGCCCGTTTATGTACGGTTTTGAGGGGGGGGGGGTACCCCCCCCTCAACTGAAGACCCCGTACTCAACTGAGGGGGGGTACCCTCTACTCAGTTCGATACCCCGTGCTCAACTGAAGGCGGGGGTACCCCCCCCTCAACTCAGTACCCCGTCTTCAGTTGAGGGGGGGGGTACCCCCCCCTCATTTCAAGACACTGACAAAGTCTTTGCGCTACCCCCCCACTCAGTTCAGTACCCCGTCTTCAGTTGAGGGGAGGGTACCCCCCCCCTCATTTCAGCACATCAACAAAACTCCTTGTCAGTGTCTTGAAATGAGGGGGGGGGGGTACCCCCCCCCCTCAACTACAGACGGGGTACTGAGTTGTGGGGGGGTACCCCCCCCCCCCTCAGTTGAGCACGGGGTCCTCAGTTGAGGGGGGGTACCCCCCCTCAAAACCGTACATAAACGGGCTATTTCGCGCTGCGCATTAGACGCACGCCCGTAGGCATAATAGGAAGAGTGTCATACTCTTCCTATTATGTACTCTTGATCGTACATAATATGTATGTTGCAGTCTATCGGGTTTGGGTGCGATCGGGGTAGCGCTTAACCCTATATCTAGTTAAACTAATTATTATTCCAAATCCTGCCGAAGCAGGTTCAGAATTTTTCTTTTTCTTAATACAAAAAATCGGTTTCTTGGCGTTTTTAATTCCGGAATGGTTTTTGTTCATACATATTTTGTGGCTGCTGGTCCGTTTTATTTACTTGTTTTATTGCGGTAATTTTCTTCTGATTTTCATGACACAGTTTTCTAAACTTTTCACTTTCACTTCGGCTAAATGACATGTATTTTTCGCGACAGTGTTTCAATTTGGTTTAAAATTTCAGTTGTAAATTATCGGCCCAATTTTACATGCTGTAAATGTAATTTATAAGTATATACTATAAAGTAATACCAAATAGGGGTGCTAGATTGCAACATTTCACCTTCGATTGCTTGTAATTTGTATTGACTTTAAGCATTAACAGAAATTACTTAGTAAAACTGAATTGAAAACTATTTTATTTTCAATTTATGCAGTAGATACCTACGTAGGTAATGTTGTCAAGAGAGGGAGGGAGATTTCTTGCTGAAAAAAACAGCATCAGGATCGAAATGACGCTGAGGATATTCGAATTCGAACCACCCATATCTGAATCTGCAGACCAGCACGTTAACCATTTGAACTACTAAGCTATCATAAATATATTTGATGACTCTATCTCTAGCTGGCCGATCTTATGTATGTAGGTATATACTTCACAGTGTAAGTATGCCGCGATTACACCTTACCTATCGTTTTGTTTTGTACTTTTTTAACATTTGTTTTATTTTTTAGAAAAACCAACACCCCCGCCGCCGACAACAACTCCAGAAACGGAACCAACGACCACGGAAACGGTAACGACGGAAGAACTACAAGAGTTACCTCCAGTGGCAACTTCAACGGATTCAGAAGAACGGATAACTTCAACCGAACGGGAGGACATTACCGACATTGACACGACCAGATCTGAGGAACCTGAAACAGCAACTGACGCGTCCACGTCAAGCGAAGGTCGCATCACGGATACGGAAACGTCAACTCAGGGAGAGCAGAAAGCAGAGCCGCAATCTGACAAAGAACTGGCCCTAAAATTTTTAAGACTGACCGGTATTTTGGCCGGTCAGCGAAACCGGACATTTTTGAACAACCGGTCTGTCGTACGTCGACGACCGGTTCAACCGGTGAAAAAAATGCCAGCACTTGAACGACGTAGACACAAAATACCCTTGGCTACGGAACGAGGTCTAAGACTGGTGGAAGCGACGTTTGTGAATCGACGATTACGAGAACTTGAGCAATTGAGAAAACAACTGCAGCAGGTGACCGAAGTGGCCACAACAGCAGCAACAACTACCTCAGAAACAAAGCCTGTGAGCGAAGAAAGCTCAGAAGAGTCGGAGGAGATTCTGGAAAGACCCATTGATGAACTGAATAAACTGTTGAATGAGACTAAGGATATTCTTAGTCTAATGCAACAGGTTGGCTATTATACATATAATATACCTTAAGTAATAGACTGAGACACTTTTTAATTGTGCATGTAGGTAAAAGTCTACGCTCAAACTTGCCCCGTTTCAATAGCTTATTGAAGGAAAGAATTTAGCTGTAGGCTACTGAAACTACTAGATTAAAATAACAATTTCAGAAATGTAGCTTTCAACAGCCAATCATTTAGCACTATGAGCACAGTTGTAAAAATGCAATTAACCTAAGGGTCGCCGATTAATACTTACAGCCGTATGTCCGTTCTGCCGACATAATTACAAAATAAAGAGTCCACTACTAGTCTAGAACTGTATAAGATCAGACGGTGGCGTGATTTCGTAATTTTGCCGGCTGAACGGACATACGGCTGTAAGTATGAATTGACCCTGATTTCAGCAACAAGAGGAATCGTATATGGTGGTGGAAACGACGAAATGTCCCGCGGTGGCCTGCGACTTTGGCGTGGACTTGTGCCGGTATCGCAACATCCAGGGCGAACACCTGGGACAGTGGCTGCAGACCAACAGTCGATTTGGCAATATGCTCACCGGAATACCCAAGGATTTTGGGGGAGGTTGGTAATGACACGATATTTAAGTAATAAACTTGGTTAAGCTCGGTTCATGCTCGTCCTTGTCCCTATCGTTTTGTCTCTAAGGAATTCCAAGGAAATTGTTCAATTAAAATGTCAATTTTATGAAAAATGTTAAAGGCAAGACAAGACTAACATTTGTAAAAAATTAGCCGAACCGATTGGGACAATTTTTCACGACGACTGCCAAACAAAATTTGTCCTTGTCCTTGTGTCTTTAGAATAGAAAAGTATGAACCGTTCCAAGCCCAAACCGTTTATTCATGTTCAGTCATACCAAGAGTACATAATAGGAAGAGTATGACGCTCTTCCTATTATGCCTACGGGCGTGCGTCCAATGCGGAGCGCGAAATAGCCCGTTTATGTACGGTTTTGAGGGGGGTACCCCCCTCAACTGAAGACCCCGTACTCAACTGAGGGGGGTGGTACCCACTACTCAGTTCGATACCCCGTGCTCAACTGAGGGGGGGTACCCCCTACTCAGTTCAATACCCCGTGCTCAACTGAGGGGGAGGGGGTAGCGCAAGGTCTTTGTTAGTGTCTTGAAATGATGGGGGTACCCCCCTCAACTGAAGACGGGGTACTGACTGAGTTGAGGGGGGTACCCCCCTCAGTTGAGCACGGGGTATCGAACTGAGTAGTGGGTACCACCCCCCTCAGTTGAGTACGGGGTCTTCAGTTGAGGGGGGTACCCCCCCTCAAAACCGTACATAAACGGGCTATTTCGCGCTCCGCATTGGACGCACGCCCGTAGGCATAATAGGAAGAATGTCATTGTCATACTCTTCCTATTATGTATTCTTGGACATGGCTGTACTTTACCATTGCTGTCTTAATTTCAGGGTGGTACCCACTCTAAAATCATCACCAAGCACTATTTCAGCAGGAGCATCGTTCCGGCCGAAAACAGAAAATAGTGTCATACTCTTCCCATTACATATATATGTACTCTTGGTGTTACATATTTTATTTTCAGCGGGCGGCTACGTCTACGCAGTCAGCGAGAATGAAGATATGATCTTCCTGCTGACCTCCCCCATGTTCAAGACGTACGAAGATGGCATTCTGTCCCTGAACTATTTCATGGGGGGCTATAGGGGGGCCCTGTGGGTCTGCGTCGATTCCCCCGAAAATTGTCCGGTCCAAATTCAGCACGGAGATATTCCCCGGGACAAGGCCCGACAATGGCACCCTGCCCTCATACCGCTAAATGCAGGGGAGCATCAAGTAAGGGTCGATTCATACTTACAGCCGCATGTCCGTTCATCTGTCAAGAGTATGCAATAATCACACCACAATCGGATCTTATTCATTACTTGTGGCGTGGTTATTTGGTAGTTTTGCCCGCGTGGAGTGTTCCTATTACATAAACAAGCTCTTCTGCTGAGTAAGGAATGGTACAATGTGAGGCCTGAGTCCGAGTGTCAATATTCCATAGGAATATTAAACACGGCCATTATTTGCGGATAAAATGATATGTAAATCCCGATTTCTGCATACTGCTTACTGCTGAGTAGCTCCAAAGTCTCTCAAAAACAGTGTATAATTATTAAATTGCAAACTTAGTTGAAAGTCAAAAACTCAAAAAATTTTATGAAAGTTTTTCAAAAATTCAATAAATATGTCATATGCTTTTAAAAATGTAATTTAATTTAATATTAAAAAAGTAAGGTCTCACCGAGTGAACTCGGATCGCTGGATTCAGAGTCCAGAGTGCTAACCATTACACCATGAGACCACAGCAACGGCGAAGTTAACTTCGACTGATGTAGGTTCTATAAAAGTCAGCTGACAAAAAGCAGTGTTCAAACATCAGCGAGAAGTTGCCATGCAAGGGTAATAGATTTTAAAACCGCAACAGTCGAAAAATAGTAAATTATCAATCAAAATAAAATTTCAACAAACTAACATATATGTACACAGTGACACTGTTATGTAATACTTATAAACTATAATTATGCACAAATGATCTCATTGATCAGGAGACTTTGGAGGGCAGGTAGCCGAGCCTGTAGCGATGCTGCTTTCGGATCGATTGACAAGAGTTCGATTCCTAAAAGTATTTTTGCGTCGCAATTTCATGGAAAACAATCAGCCTTCGCTTGAGCCATAGGTAGATTCGACCTACCTGCCAGCGCAGTGTAATTTAACACTGCGAAATCGACCTAGCCGATTTAACGTGGGACGTGGGAGCAACAGAATCTGAATTTAGTATAAAGGCGGCCCCTGAGGGGGCCGCGTAAAATGAGTTGACATCGGCTTTTGTCATTGATTGATTGGGCTTATTTCTGCAACTCTTTATTATTTCTATTTTTGATTACTTTTGGTGAGAAAGCACCCTATTAGGTAAGTCTTAAGCCTACTGCATGAGAATTTTATTGGCTGACTCGCAACATTATTCGTTTTTAAGTGGCTGATCCTTATTTCCCTTGCTCCATTTTTAGCCCCCCCCCCCGCCTTCTATGTGGCTAAGCTTAATTCTTTATGTGCAAAATAATTTGCCCACCCACCCAATGAGAACTATATAATTGTAGATTCTGATCCTAGCGAAGGATATAGCCTATAACTACGCCGTGGGGTTGGATCACATCGAATTGCTCAACGCAAAGGGAACTAACGCATTGCCATGTCGTGAGTTTTCTCAGGACTTAATCACTTTAAAGTTATTAAATTCAAGTTATTTAATTAATGTGTGAGAAATTTTCGTATTACCGTTTTCGTATTTATTTATTACCTAATACTAATATAAGTTGAGAACCAATAAATACTCCACGGCCACAATAAATGATCTAGGGTAGGTAGGTAGGTACATAGTAATCCAAGTCTCATTAGGTAATAAAGTGCAGAATTGCTAAGGGCCGGTTCTCACAGGGCAGAAATAATAAATAAGTAAACCAGAAATAAGAAATAAGGCCTTATTTCAGAAATAAAAGGGCATTCCCACTGCAGAGTGCAGAGATAAGCTTTTGTTAATTCTGAAATAACAAACCTTATTTCGAAAATAAGAAGTTAAATTCATTTTAGCTTAAGAAATAAGAAATATATAAGGAGTTAGCCAACCAGAAGCGTTGGTTGGAGCTTGCGACGCTAAGCCACGCCTTTCTTTCTGGTAATTGGACAATTCAAATATCGCTCTGTACGTACGTACGTTCTGCTGCGTACGTACTTTTGAATTCCCGCCTAAATTCACCCCCAGCCAATCAAATAACAGCTTGAAATGTGCTTATTTCTTATTTCTGCACTGTGAACGCATAAGGTTTTATTTCTTATTTCTTATTTCTGTACATTATTTCTTATTTCTTAATTCTTATTTCTGCTCAGTGGGAACCGGGCCTAAGGGATAAAAATAACTGGATAATAATATAATTTCAGAATCAATCTAATCTGATCGAAAATTGACCAAAACCGTGATCAATTTTTGCCATTCGAAACCGCCTGCCGATTCCCAACTCATTTGCTCAGTTCGATTTATATCTCATCAGTTACTGTATTAACTGTATTTTGTACATTTTGCCACACGAAATATAGACTTGGCTATGGTAGGACCAAGAGTACTTATGTAATGAGATTATTGTATCGAATTATGGACTCTTGGGGAGAAATTTTTTGGCTGAATATTTGCAGTCAAGTCACAAAGGATATCGTATGTATGTTATTTCTAACCTTTTCGCGTCTTTTTGAAAATTTAAATTGAGTTTAGTTTTTATTTGCAACGAATTGGTTTTCCTAGCAATTTTAAGCAAAAATCTGTTAGGATCGATTCATACTTACATCCGTATGTTCGTTCAGCCGGCAAAATTACGAAAGAATAACGTCAGTAATAGTGTAGGTATAAGATCGGCATGTGGCGTGATTATTTCGTAATTTTGCCGGCTGAACACAGAACAGACACATGGCTGTAAGTATGAATCGACCCTTACTGTTAATATCGATCCATACATTCAGTGTATTCGCTTAGCCGGCATGTTTTAAAAACGGCGCATACAGTTTTCAGTACAATAAGGTAACGTGATTTTTGTTCCTTCTAGAGAAGGAACTATTGTTTTGAAATCAACTCTGCATAGTGTAAAAGTAGCAGCCACATATTATCCAGCGCATATGATTAACACGTAAAGTCAGTATGGGAACCGACTGCTCTTTTTTTTAAGACAGGTTTTTTGTTTACTATTTTTACTGAAATAATGGTCAACAATACTTTTTTTAGGTATTGAGTTGTCATTTTACTAAAATTTTGCGATTAAAAAAACTTTCGTTCCTTAATTTTTCAGACTTGATACACATACTTTTCACG
The DNA here is from genome assembly GCA_030248245.1 of Trissonchulus sp. WLG1_4. Classification (NCBI taxonomy): domain Eukaryota; kingdom Metazoa; phylum Nematoda; class Enoplea; order Enoplida; family Ironidae; genus Trissonchulus; species Trissonchulus sp. WLG1_4. The sequence goes on from JASANF010016843.1 coordinate 20,542, forward strand.
TGATCGTCTAGTCGTCTGTTTCTCTTGTACTTTCCCTCTGCATAGTCATAACTAAACATCACAACTCATCAAACTGGCGTGGTCGAGTGGTCAAAAGCGCTAGTACAGAATTTGTTGATATGTACTTCGAGGGTTCGAACCCCATTCGTTAAACTTTTTGCAAAAAATGTAAAAACTTTTTTGTCAGCAAAAACTGTTTTGACAGGAGATATTCTTGTATTCTTGTCACTGAAATCACAGGCAGTTGTGGTAACTATGGCATGCGTTTTCGACAAAATTGTTGAATTTATAGTTTGTGTGAGATCATAACGTAATCATTGAAACGAAATGAATCAACTGTACACAGGTATTAGGGCGAAGCTGAATTCTCCTAGGTAAAATAAGTAGAATTTTGACTCAGCGAAGGAACCTTGCCCCCTTTTGGGGCCTGCTTGTTTCGTTAACTAGACAGTTTGACAAGTGATACGGCTGTAAGTCTGAATCGACATTTATCGTTATCACTGCTAATGTCTCAGTAATTCTGTTAAGGATATGCTTTTATAAATAAAATATTAACTTGTAATGTTAATTTTGGATAAGAACATGATATATATATTGGTTTTTGTCTCTCAAAAACCGTAACATTTTCCAAGGTGAACTTGTTTAAATAATCATTAGGTAGTAGCCGTTGCAAACGTAGACCCCACTCAACTACTATATGCAACAGTGGGTCTTTATATTCAGACAGGGGATAGTATGAACGCTGAAGTGAGCTGCTACATTTGAAACATAATCGTAAAACGGCTATTTCGACTTCAGTGCAGATAGCTTGTTTTTGCTTGAGAAATGAAATCTAGGCAGCTATTCAGTATTTCCCTCCTACTTCCATCAAGACATTACGAAGGCAGGTTCATTTGATCGAGTACAGGTTTAACTAAAAAAACCATTCTACTGACACTGCCTACTCGACTCTCGAGTGCTCAAGGCTTATATGCACGCCGTTTGGTCCTAAATACGTCACAATTCTATTATTTAGCGAGAAATTATGCTTTTTACTGAGAATTAGCTACGCCATATTTCGTTAGCTTTTTAGCACTCCCTGCTTTAATCGCTTGCAAGTTTGCAAAGGAATTAAAACTCTTCGATAAAAGTTACGTATGGCGTAAGCCGCCCATATTTTAAATTATTGACGTCAGGACAGGTTTAACATATGCTTTGGAGTTTAATTCATATTTATAGTTGTGTCTGTTCAGTCGGCAAAATTATGAAAAATCCTTCAGACAAAAAATTTGCAAAAACAACTGCATTTTGATTGGCTAGAGCCTTATTTCGTATTTTTTTAGTGAAAGCTATTTTCCAATCTGCCTCAAGTTGTCTAAGGGCCTTATCCAAAATTGGATTTAACGGATTAGATTTAAACTAATTTTGCTAATAACACAGCACAAAATTAAAATAGCCGGCTGAAATTTCGCCCTACATGGCTTACATACATTATCTCGGTATGTGCAAAGTTTCAGTAAATTACTTTTAACCAGGGGTGGACGCGGGTCGAAATTTTCGACCCGCGACCCAAACCAACCCACGGCTCGACCGTCGTGGGTAACCCGCGACCCAACCCGCGCCGTAAAACCCGACCCGCGACCCAACCCGCGCCGTAAAACCCGACCCGCGACCCACTTTGACCCACCACTCTATAACCATAACGTACATTATACAGGGGCGTGTAGCCAGGATTTTGAAAAAGGGGGGGGGGTCGTACCTTGTCCTTGCTGACTTATTTAAACTCACTATTACGGGGTCTGAGCTCAGCCCCCAGAATCCAATTATTTTTACACTTATTGGCGAAGTGGCTTACATGACATAATGTAAATTTGGTCGTTTAAAGTAAATAAACTAACTGTTGCGGGGGTTTAGGGGCGGCAGCCCCCAGAAAAAATGGAGTTATTTCTATTTTTTTGGACATATTTGGTCAACTGGAGACGTAATCAAAAAATTTTCCGACAGGTAAGTTAAAAACAAAAGATGGGAATTTCATATCAGACAGTATATTACACAAGCATATATAAGCTTTCATGAAACTTAACAACAAGGAATGGTAAGCCATAGAGTTTGCAGGGGTCTGGGATCGGCAGCCCCCAGGAAAATTTTTTAGAATTTATTAATTTTTAGGCCTAATTTTTTTAATTGGAGACGTATCAGAAATTTTTTGGCAGGACTATAAAAACCAAGGCGGGACCCTTGTCGACAATTTCTTCAGGTTCCAGTTTACGCGGGTCGGAAAAATTTTTTTCGACCCGCGCAGCCTGAAGTGGGTACCCGCGGGTCGACCCACGGCTCACATTTTCCGACCCAACCCAACCCAACCCGCGGGTATATACCCACGACCCGCGTCCACCCCTGCTTTTAACCGACGCTGCGTTATTGACGAAATAAAGTTGATCTAATCCGATAAATCCAATTTTGGGTAAGACCGTAAGGGTGGATTTCACGAAGGTGGTTTTACATGTATATACTCTTGGTTTTACTAAACCATGGTTTTACGTACGTTTTTATATGATTTGCTCATAATGTCATTACTGAATATCGTTCGATTCGTTACGAATTTCGTAGATTTTCTGAAACCATGGTTTTAGCGCAGTTGAAATTTGAAACCTGCAGCACAGCAGGTCTCTGTTTTGCTGAAACTTCAGCTGAGCTAAAACCATGGTTTAAGAAAATCTACGAAATTCGTAACGAATCAGGCAATATTTCGTAATGAAATTATGTGCAAATCATATAAAAACGTACGTAAAACCATGGTTTAGTAAAACCACCTTTGTGAAATAAACCCTAAGATTCTCCCCATCGTTTCAAAAGTTCACTTGATTCTGTCAAAACACAACAACGCATTGGAGTCGATATAATATATATACTGTATACCTGTACCAAAACAGTTACAACACAAGCAATAGTGTAACATTGGCAATTTCAACATAAATTTGCAGTATGACAATAATATATTTTCCACAACGATCTGAATTAATCCATGAATGAATAATAAATAAATAAAATTAATCTATAAATTAGCGGAAACATTAACCAAAAAAGTCCAACAGTATATACATCGTTCATATATCTTGAGATGCTAGTGCCCAAAGCATGATTAAAAAGTTACTCTTGATTAATTAAGCAAATAATTTTTGAACTTGCACCAATGTAGAATAGCTCGAGAATAGAGTTACTCAAGAATAGCTGATCTCATATAACCCTAGACATATTCATTACATAGAGAATAAGAACGGATTAGATTAGCTAGAGAATTTAATCTAATCCGTTTACTTCATACGAGGAATATGTTCAGTTTTTCTAAAAAAACAGACGGACAACTTTTCAAGGCCCTGCTCATATTCATAGCACACTGGCGTTTCACCCAAAAAATGACAGAAAATTAAATCTTGTATAACTAATATAGATTGGATCAACTTTCAACCAGTGGCGCATGTAAAATTTGTATTTAAATTTAAAAAATTCTAACTACGTTACAATCAAGTTAAATCTAATCCAGTTACTATTAAAGCACCCCAAAAAAGCAAAAAAGTAGTAGAAAATAGAAAAACACTGATCAAAAACAAGCAAAAGTACATCACGAATTCTACAAACCTAACCTACTTAATGCACATTAAATAAATAAATAATATGCAAATTAGGACGGCAATAAAGTAACTTTATTATATATTATTATAATACACGATATCAAGAGTACATAATTAGTGTCTCACTCTTATAGAACACTCATCCAGCTGCAAGTATACTACATATTCAATTAAATACTTGTTTAAAAAGACTCAACAATTCCGACGAGCAGAATTGTCTACGCTTTACCACAGGCAGACAGGAGAGTGTCTCACTTTATAAGAGGAAGATACTATTAATTGCCCTTGATTATATTTACAGTTTTTACAGTGACAATATTACATCCTTCCTAAAAAAATTAGTTATCGGTCAGTTGCTACAAAAAATTGGCAGAACCGTTTCGCCTATTTTTTTAAATACACTTGATTAATATACTAAAAATATAAAAACTAAAGAACACTATGTTACAATTCGCATGCTCTTAACCTATACTTCGTTAGAAATAATTAACTTGACAGTAACCCCAATACTCCGATATAATTATTGCAGCTAAAAGTTAATCTAACTTAGAATTTGGGCCATAAAAATGCTGTGTTAACATTATCAACAAGAGAAGGTACATAAAAAATATACGAACAGTATTTTAAAACACAGAAGAGTGATCAAATTGCAGATCAAAATTAGATTCTGATAAGATCACGAGATTATAATAAGCAACAGAACAGACCAATTTATTGTTCAGCTTATTTTGGGCTCATTTCTCTATAGGACTACAATAATTTATTTTAGTCCGACTAAACGGCTTAAAAAAGCTACCCTTCCGGATTAAACTTTTAACGCGCTGCTTTTTAATCATATTAAACGGACTTCGGCGTAGGCTTAATAAATACTTTGGACATTCGTTAAGCAGCTGAGTTTTTAAAGAATTCAGTCCGATATTCATTCCTTAACTTCCGACTAAAATATGTTTAAGTCCGTTTAATCCAGTTAAGAAATCAGCCATTGAACTTAATACGATCAAATCATCTCAAGTTTAGCCTACATGTAACATTACAATTTTAGGTAAATACAACTATTTTAGTAGTTTTGATCTAGTTTTATAAAATAGTAGTCATTTTATTCTTCATTACCTATAGCTCCGCAAAAAACATTTTAAGGGGGTAGTGTCGCGAAAGCAGTCGATTTTGCGCGACTATAAAACTTTTTCAGTGAAAGATAGGTCATTGTTCTTTATATATTCTGAAAATTTGTTTTAAGGCAAATATTTTTTCCAAGTTTCAGCAAAATTGATGCAGCATACAGTTAGCAGTGAAGTCGCAAAGTCGGAAAAATGACGTTTTGAAAACCTATTCACATTCGATAATTTCGTCACAATTAAAAAACGTTTTGTTTAGATTCTTTACACAAAGTAAAAGCACATATGCTCTAATTTATGCACACAAAATTTAGTGCAAATTGCTTGAGTGGTTGTGGAGTAATGCCTGTTTGAACTGTGAAACTGTGCGTAACCTGTAAAGTACACACAGCAATAATGATAAATTGTAAGAAATTTAGACACTTATTTTGAAATAAAAAGAAAATCGAACCTTTATTTTTCATTTTTCTTTAATTGTGGCGAAAAATTGCGCGTCAAAACATTACATGTACTTCACAAGCTGGCCAATCTGATATGTGGCTTCATTTTTTGAACTTTTATGTTTCTATTGTGTGAGTCTCGCTCACAAATGGTGATTGGTTAAAAATATTGATAGATATCGGTAGTCTAGTGTTTGGCAGTATTTATTTGACACCATATGGCATTTCACTAGTTTCTCAGTGAACGTATAACTTCAAAACAAAAACTTCTCATTTTGCAGCCTATGAGCAAAACTGCTTTGGCGACACTACCACCTTAACTGCTAAGTAACTACCACATTATTAACCAAACTAACATTGAGATTGACAATAATGACAAAATTCTTTCTTCTGATAACTAAATAATTATTATATACATAAGATAAAGACTACATACTAGGGGACCGCCCCCCCCCCCTGAAATCAAAACACTTCCCTGATTTGAGAGGAGACCCCCCCCCTGGAATTAAGATGTCTTGATTCGAGGGGAGTATCCCTCCTTGAAATTAAGACGTAAAAGGGCTATTTCGCCCGGAGCATCGTTCAGGCCGATTAGCTAGAATAGGAAAAAGTGTCATACTCTTCCCTAGTATGTTATCTTGATAAGATGAAATAGAAAAGACCTCAAAGACCTCAAAAATAAACCTAAAAAAACCTTTACCGGTTAAATTTTCATTTCAGAAGTAGTCACAATGTGAACCCTTTTGACTTCTTTTCGCAAGATATTTTTTTTAAAGTACACCCTGCTTTTAGAAATTAAATTTGTGAAAAGCATACTTTTTCCAAGGCTTAGGTTAAAATTTTGTTAATGACTGAGACAAAATATTCATGATAAACAAGCATATCAATCCAATCTTAAACAGTTGAGAATCATAATCATCAACTAAAAAAGTTTGTTAAAAGACACAATATTGTATTAAACATATTCTGATCTAATTCCCCTGGAGAATATATACGTATGTAAAATTTATAAAAATCACTGAGTCATACTTTAGAGTATTTTACAATAAAAAATGAAAAACATTAATATCGTCTCTAGTTTTAAAACGGGCCCTTTAAACGATTATGTCTATAATACTGACAATGACAAAATTGCAAACTTTTAAAGCCCAAAAAATAATGTTACAAGTCCTACAAACGAACTTAAAAACTTCAGACTTAATCGATACACACTACCGAAATAATGAATTAAAACTTTTGTTAGGGGAAAATTTCAGTCGGCCACTTTAAAATTGGCAAACCAGCCAAACCTTTTCAATATAAATTATAAATACAAAGTGATTTAACTAATAATATTATATACATGGCACAAAATAGATATACACATAGAAAACAATATTATATGCGAAAGGATTACAGCATAGAAATAGAAAATTAAAAAATTAAAAGTAAAAAATTAATTAAAAAAATTAGTTAACAAAATTCTCTATTTATTGTGGAATTCAAAATTTTAACTGTGCTTCGGAACTAAAAGTTTCAACATACTTGCGAGTTATAAGAGTGCAAGTGGTCAATTTATGAAAATCCCATAAATACTAACTGGCCCAGTAGCTCAAATTGTAAAGCGCTACGCTGCGAATCTGAAGATGTGCGGTTCGATTTTGTTGAGTCAAAACAACTAATTTTATAAATATCACATAAAAAAGCAAAAAATATTCCAATAGCATTTGTCAAACTTATTATCATAAAACCATAGCTCCAAATTATAAGTTTTTTGTATTATAACTACGGGACGGGAATACAAACTCATAATTAGGTATAAGCTAGAATATATATTATTCATGACAAATCAAGGGAGGTAAACTTCTAAAAACCCCGAAACATGAACGAAAAATATGTATATAATACATATAAACCCACACTACAGAATTACAAAACGCAAGATATATATAATACATATGCTGTCGTATGTAGCACTCTCAATAACAGACTTTGACCGAAAAAAATTTCAGTCACATTAATAGGGATTCAACAACAAAAGACGTTCACAAATTTAGTAACTTTCATCTGATATATATGCATTTCATTTTCGATTCAGGTTCATTAAAAAAACTAACTATACACTTTATTTTTTTAAAATTTGACGGATGCACTAAAGACAAAATATTATAATCCAATTCAAGTTCTATAATCCCAACACAATTGGTGGAGTTGGAGTTGAAGTCAGGAAAAAAAGTGAAAAAAATCACAAAGTATTCAGGCTATGTCACGCTCACAAAGATGGGGCAATTCCAAACGACGAGAGTTCCAAGGCAAATAAAAAAAACACGATAATATTATAATAGAAATTAAATTTATGAAAAAAATATTAATAATACGAAATTCGATGAAATAAATTTACAAGCATGATCACAATACAGTTATTCTTGATTAATAATTATTCGAAAGCACACTGATTCCACCAAAACGTTTTATAGATAAAATTCAGCCAATCTCATGTTTTGCTGTCTTATTTTTCATTTCTTAATCCTCACATAGCCTAATTTTATGACTAAGGAAATTCAAAGACGTTTTAAGCTCACATCCAAAAAAGTTTTAAGCTTATCACAAGAGTTCAATAAAGTATGAGATTAAAAGCACAAAGACAACGCATGGAAAAGTCGGACAGATCAAACACAACTGAAGCACATTCATAAATTGGATTAAAAATGATGACATAACTGAAATCCACTCAAAAATTACACTAAATTTCAATGTCACTTCACTTTCACTTTCAAGGTCATTATTATTCTATAAACAACAAACGTATCGATTTTTTAAATCAATTTTTTAGTTATCTTATAGTGCCATATTGCCAACTAGCCTAAATGTTAATCCAATTTATGATTCAGAAGCAAACAGGAATTAATCTTGGCTAGACGGTTTAATCTGACGATTAAAAGCTTGGCTGACAAGACTAAGCCCAGATGATTAAGTCTGGCTTTAGGGTGGATTAAGTCCGGGACATTAAATCTGGCATTACGGGAAGATAAATTCGTCTTTATGGGGAATTGAATCTGGCTTCATAAGGGGATTAAGTCTGGCGTTATGGAGATTAAGTCTGGCTTTAGGGGATTAGCCAGAGACCCGTTTCAAGCTGGTGGGCGAATCGGGAGCAGAGGCAGAGGCCAGATTAGGTAGCTGAACGTAGAGTTTGTATTCGGGGTGGTCGCGAAAGTAGAGTCGCAGAGATTCTGAAAAGGAGGGGACAATTTAGGCTACAGTCGATCCATACTTACAGCCGTATGTCCGTTCAGTCGGCGGCAACATCAACCAACTAATGATCAAAATACGCTATTGGTTACATGATTCTTCGTAATTTTGCCGGCTGAATGGACATAATATGGCTGTATGTAGGAATGGACCTCAAAACGGGACTTAAAACAAGGGTGAAGGTGTGGAATTTTGTGCGTATTATTTTCCATTCATACTTACAGCCGTATATTCTTTCAGCCTGCAAGATTGCTAAAAAATCCTGCTAGAGATGTCTTATAGAATATATATAGACAGAATGATAGATATCCAAATAGTTACTTCATATTATATCATGGCGATTTGGGCGTAATTTGCCAAATGATCGGACCTACATAAAGCACTAAGCAGCCTCCAAATCAGTGTACACTCAGGGTAACCCGAAACTATTACACTGAAGTACACGTATAAATAAGTGTAGTAGAGTCGCGTCAAGCCCAATGTTTTACTCTACTTTAAACCTATTTGCATCAAGAGCGCCTACTCTCACCCCAATATCATTAGTCTATCAAAAATCTACATTACCATAGGTAACAGCCATCTTTAGCTTGGACTGTATTTCCCGAAAGATGGTACGAATCTCCTGGATGGACAGTTGATAAGGAAATCGAAGAAGGCGGATCAGATCCTGGTCACAGAGCAACTCGCCCGAGCCACCGGACAGCATCTAAAAAATAGAAAAAATTGAAAATACTATATTAACTACTAAATTAAATTGAAAAAATTAATTAATTAATTAATTAATAAGGTACGTATTAATTAATTTCTAACTGATGCAGACATTCAGTAAATCTAAAGCGACCACTGGAATTTAGAAAAAGCTAAATAGTTGACTTAGCTAATGAATAAAATATCCTTTGAGTGAAAACTTGATTTGTAAACTGTAAGCAGAAAGACACCTGCTTTAGATTGTTTATGTTACTGTCTTAATTTCAAAGTATACTCATATTTGTGCACAGGTTATAGTCAACTTTTACGTTGAACATAATATTCATAATACAGTATTCTTCTCTATGACAACAAAAACGTTATTTTTACCAAAATGCAGATGCCTCCAATCTCCAAACCATAATTATAATAATATAAAATATTATTAAACCGTTTGCGTACATCAAAAGCCAACTGAAAAAATTCTGCATCCTCGGGTATGGCATAGCGGCAAATAAGAAATTCACGCAGATCAATACTGTCCTGATTTTCCTAAAAAAACAAATGCACAGTGCATATCACCAGTATAATAGGAAGAACATTACACTCTTTTCATTCGTCAGCTTGACAACGCACTACAGGAGCTAAAGCAAAGAACGACATACAATCATTTTTTATTCAAAAATGTTAATCTGGTTAAAAGTGTGATGAAAACTAGAGCGTTTTAGTATCCTTCAGTGAGTCAGAACCAACCCCACTGAAAAGTTCAACCAAAAAAAAGTTCACCTAACGGTCTAACCGAACTTGAGACTGATTGAGACCCTAACAGGTTCATCTACCTACCTACCAAGTTGAACTAAAACTCCACTACTTGACTTGAAATCTAAAAAAAGTAGAAAAAAAGTTTTAAAAAAGTCAAAAAAACCTACCCAATTGAACATGTGAAATAGCCTGAGGGCCAGATCGTTGCGTGGTATGCTCAGATAGTCAGCAAACTGCTCCCGGCTGACGCGATAAGAGCACTGCGCCCATTTAGACGAGCGCAATTGTTCCCAGCAGCCGCTAAGGTCAGCCACGCTCCCACGGGGCGGACTTTCCAGGCTAAAATAATACAAAAAAATGATGGGCATTTTTTGTGGGGGGGGGGTCCGTCACTTTGGTTGCGAAACTTGTGGGCAACCCCACACGTTTTTGGTCATTAAGAAAGTTTTGTAATCGTAAAATTTCTGTGAAAGTGTGAAAATATAAGTGATTTGCTGTTTTTGGCACACTGCTATTGCTACCTTGACCTTAGCCCTTCTAGACGAAAGATTCATTTGCTGACACTGCTGTTCAGGTATATTATGGAATTGTGCTTAGCAAGTCAAACTAATTAATTGTAGCCTGAGTACTTGATTTAGCCAGTGAAATACAACAAAGTGGAAATAAGACTTAAAAACTTAAAACACACAACAATTTTTCAGGACGCACTTGAGTTTTGCGCACAAATTCCAAAATCTGCTGCGTCTGACGCGATAGTGTCTGGTCATGTAAAAAGCATCGTCCATTGTGTATTCAGACGGCGGCAGATTCAGCCTTCTGAAACAATCACAGGGAGGTCAGTCAATGTTGACACGGAGAGTCAGTTGATTCAAAGAAATCTAGAAACCATGCGAGACTGTTTGATTCACAATATTCTTGAAGGAAAATTTCATTCAGTTGAAAAAGTAACCACACCGGTTTACTAACTGGTCTTAAACTACAATTATATCATACCTGTCTTGAAAAAACAGTGCAATAACTAACGTCAATAACTGAGTGCACGCTGCTAGATTCACAGCGTGCATTAGTTATTGCACTGCTGTAGGTGTGCATGTCAGTTATTGACTTATCGCACTGTATATTTCAAAACAGGTATAATATAAGTACGTTATATCACTTTGGAGCATGCACTCAGCAACTATTCGCACTAACACGTGAAGCCCGCGTGCATAAACTCGTGCGCTGCGCGCACTCGTTAATGCACTTGGCGCTTCACGTTACAGTGCGTATAAATTACTGAGTGCACGCTACATCGTGCTATAACTTACACTTAACAAAAACTAACGGCCTATTGCACCAACTTATTCGCGAGCTATTCCAGTGTCATTCTCGAGATTTTATTCTTCAACTTTTCCCCTGCACTATTAGAGAATTGCTCGAGAATAACTCTTCTCGGGAACAGCCGGACAATAACTTATTCTTCAGCAGTGCTATCAAATCAATCACAGCCTAGCACAGCCGAGAGCTCGACCGAAATAAGCCCCGCTTACAGATTCGTCATAAGAGCAGATTTGTTTCTCGTCCGCTCACCGAAAGTGAGTCGACTAGGGAGTAGGGACAAGTCAGTAACCTGATGACCAGTGTTTTTTTTTTTCGTCAAAAATTTTGCGTCGTCTGACGCACATGCCCAAATTTTTTTGCGTCATTTTGAAAAAAAGTGCGCAGAGCGGTTATAATGCTATCCACGCGCGTATTTTAGGTTAAAATCACTTTTTTATGGCACTGGCCGTCCTCAATTACGATTTCAGGGATTTGAAATTTTCTGAGAAAATTTTCAACTCTTATTTTTAAGCAGTGGCGTACCTAAAAAAAATTCTGGGGGGGGGGGGCTGTTGGTAATGACTTTTTGATTTTTTGTAATGGGTTAAAATGTACTTTTTTCAATAACACAAAAATGTAAATTGAAAATGGAAGACCACGTAGTCACAAGTTGCAGGGGTCTGGGGACGGCAGCCCCCAGAAAAAATAGGAAAATTTTTAAATTTTTAGGCCAAATTTGATCAATTGGAGACGTATCGGAAATTTTTTCGATCAGGCAATAAAAACAAAAGGGAGGACCCTTGTGTAAAAATTCACAGGGAAACAATTTCGGAGGCGGGAAGAATTCCGCCCATCTTTCCTTCCCTGCGAAAGCTGAGTTTACTTCTAAAGTCTGGGAGCTGGGACCTTAAATAACCATGGACCTGGCCGTGGAGTCTCAGCATCTAGAAATTTATACACTTTTCAGTGCGGTATCAAATAGGGACTTAAATACCACGTCAATGTCGCTATTTTGCTGATCCACTCAATGTCTCAATGTCGGTATTTTGCTAAGAAGCTAACAGAGTTTTGAATTTTAGCAGGCTCAAAAAACACTACAAGGATGCAGTTTTGCTTGAAAAATACAAAATGGGAACTGCAGTAGTTGCAGGGGTCCGGGGGCGAACCCCCATATGCCAAGTACATATATATCTGGTGTTTTGGGACCTAACTCAGTTCCCCTGAAGACTGCATCATTACGCCACATTAGGTTGGCAGGAACTGCACTGTAAACACACAGATGAATTCCAGCAGATATAATAGAATTTTCCTATTCCAAACTTTGATACTAAGGCGGCAATCGTTTTAGACCTATTGGCATTGATTGATGCTTTTAAGAAACTTGCTGGGTGTTGGAATGCTTCGACACGAGTTTTTCAAATCATAATCTTAATCATAACTAATCAGTAATCATAATAGGTTGTAAACTGCCATCGAAACCAATTGTAGATGTAGATCAAGCTTGAGACGTTAGACACATGGGAAAATTTTACAAATTTGAAGGTTTTGACGCAATTTTGGAAAATTTTTTAAAAATTTCGCGACGAAAGTGCTATTTTCGGCACTTTTTGGCCAAATCAGCTATGACATCTTTCAGCCTCAGCCGAAAAAAGTGCGTCACGGGACGCACATGGCCAAAAAAAAGTGCGAAATTTCAGAAAAAAAGTGCGGCGTTTCGCACTTTTTGACGCAAAAAAAAACACAGCTGATGACTGACGAACTATTAATCCGAAAGTGACCACTTTCAAAATTTTTTGTTTTGGTATTTTTACGCTAAATAAACAATCTATAAGCCCAATAAACATGAATATGCTGAAAATTTGGAAATTGGTAATTGTTTCGAAAAGTTAGTTATGCGGTTATCGTTCAGCTATTCCTGGTCTAGATCAGGAATAACTCGCACATTGCAGGAGAATTAGCTATTCTCTAACTTTGATTAGTGCAATAATGTTCGTTATTCTTCAGCTATTCGTTAAACATTCTTGAGCTATTCCCCCAACTTCTAGAATAACTATTCTCGAGCTTAAATGTTGTTGCAATGAAAACTTATTTTATTCCTGAGCTATTCCTATTCTTGAGCTACTTTTTGTTGGTGCAATCCGATGTAAGAAAAACCAACATCATAAATTTTTAAAACTTTTTAAAACTTAGGAGTCCTGTACGAGAACAAGGACAAACCTCATGAATAAGGACAGTACTTAACGAAACAGCTAAGGCTCGAGTTATATTTACAGCCGTATGTCCGTTCATCCGGCAAAATTACGAAATAATCACACCACTAATAGTGTATAAGATCAGATCGTGGCGTAATTATTTCGTCATTTTGCCGGCTGAACACACATACGGCTTCAAGTATGAATCGGCCCTAAGGTAAAAAGTTAAATCTCAAAAATGTGCCCAAAATCCAAATCTCAAAAACTAGTAAAAATCCACAAAAAAATCTAAAATTGACTGAAAAAGTTGTTTCATAAAATCAAACGTGCAGATCAAAGTAAAGTCCGGAACTGAATAAAACGAATAAGTAGAATACTTAGTTCAAAGCAGTGCATAAAACCGTTTTGAACAATGTGACCGTGACGCAATCAATACGTGTAGTTAGATGATACACTGATAGTGTGGGGGGGATCCACCCAATCTTCTTCGGTACCAAAATGGGGGGCCCCAGTGGAAGCAAAATCCGCATAAAAAACTACTTCTTAGCCAATGAGCAATTTCAGCAGTATTTGAACGAATTCCGATGCGCACCACGAGTAGACACTTACAATCAACAGTACATAATAGCGTCTCACTCTATATAGAAGAAGAGTGAGACAATCTCCGGCCTGCCTGTGTTCTAGCACAGGCAGATGCGCTGGTCGTTTCCAGGCTACATGTTACATTCTGGCTGGCCAATCAGCGCGTAGATTCTCTGCGCGACACACTTTATTATATAATCGCTGAAGCGTTGATAAGCATTAAGATAGGGATAAAAGCTTAATAACTCATTATTTATTCATAGTCTGCTAGCAAAAACATTAAAAAAGTTTGCAAATATCTTTAGGAATATTTTTGCAAACTTTCAGCGAAATTGATTGAGAAACTTTATAGATATAAACTTTTCTGAATTTCTTAAAAGTTTCCCCAAGGTATTTGCAAACCTTTTTAATGTTTTTGCAAGCAGACTATACATGAATAATGAGTTAATAACCTTTTATCCCTATCTCGTTTTATGATTGGAGCACGTGCACAGGCGTCTGGCCAATCAGAGAATACGAGCTTGCTTCTGATTGGCCAGCCACATGTTGCACAAAATGTCAACATGTAGCCTAAAAACGACCAGCGCATCTGCCTTTGCTAGAACACAGGCAGGCTGGAGAGTGTCTCCCTCTTCTTCTATATAGAGTGAGACGCTATTATGTACTCTTGTTACAATCAACTAATTCAAATAACTTTTATGTCGTTTGACTACAAAAATAGAATTATTACTACTTTTTAGTAGTAGTAGTAGTAGTAGTAGTAGTAGTAGTAGTTCTCGGCATTAACAAGTTTGTCTTCAGAGAAAGAAAAAAATCTGTGTAACTAACCAAAGGGATATATTATACACCGATACACGGGTTCACATTCGGGGGAGGGGGAGGCTTAAGGGGCCGTAAGGAAAACTCTGGAAAAGTTCATAATAGAATAAAATCGCTTACCATTTAAAGAAATAGCAGTAACAGTAGTTATGGCTAGAACTTCCGAATTAATTAATTAATTCTTAAAAATAAACTTGAATATATAGCATTCAGTTGGTTAGTTGATTAGCAAAAAATCTGATTCATACCAGTCCATTTTAGAACAAAAGTTTTATTATTAATACTAATTAATAATTAACAAAACAAAAAAACAAGAAATCCGTTTTATATATATTTTTGAAAAAGAATAGAATTAATATCAGGAGTACATAATAAAGATTATCCTTATATACTCTTGATAATACACACTGAAATGGACTGGTAGAACCAAGAGTACAGCATGCATGGGGCGAACCGCACTAACTTTAAATCTTGAAATTTAAGCCTGTTAATCCCAAAACTTAACATGTACACGAAACAGGATTAAACTTAAGGCTTGTTAACACAAACTTGAATTTTATCAGGAACCAATTCAATATTTGAATAACGAACCAAACTATCATCATTCAGTTTAGCTGAAGCGTTAACTTGAGTCAAGTTTAAGTCAACTCATACTAGACTCAAGTCAATAAGCTTCAGTTAAACTTTTTAATGCCAAGCAGTTAAAAAAATTAAAAACTTGGCAAATTTGGCAAACTTGACTTTAGCTATACCTCATAGTTCAGTGCAGTCCACCACTGATCAAGATTAGTAACATTAATTTTTTTCAAGTCACAAAAAAACAACTTACTTTGCCATGAGTAGTCGTACATTATTTGCGTACAAGGCGGGGTCACGCTTTTCCGCGTCACTAGGGGTGTATACGGGCAGGTACTGAAAAAAATGCAACAGTTCAGCATCAATATTTAACGGTCGATTGCATAAAAAACAACTGTACAGTGTACGTTCCTTTAGTCGGCAAAATAAACATACATAGTATTGACATTAACAGAGCAGGAAAACAAATATACAATATATATAAAAAGACACGGTCACTGGATTTTATAATTTTACCTACTGATACGGCAGTAGTAGGAATAAATTAACCTTTACTATTATCGTTGAAAATCTGACACAAAATTTTTCTACCTTGGTAAATGGTAGTTTTGGTAAAAAATCAGCTGAATTCAAATTCAAAATCTTAAGAAATCTTTTAAGATTTGATAAGACAAGAAACGTTTGCATTCAAAAATACTACAATAAATGACTAATAAAAGTAACAATCAACTACAACTATAAGTTGAAATTATGGTGCTAAATTCTATTAAACTATTAATCTGAAATAACCGCCAAATGTTAAAATTACCACATTCTAACTCACTTCTAACTCCAACTGATTTTCCAGTCGACATAACGATAGCCAGAACAAAATGTACCTGAAACACAATATTTTAAATTTCAACTTAAAAATTTAAAAACTTAATTTAAAATTAAGCATTTACATTTTGCCTAAGTAACTTTAAAATTTCGTTCGGACTATTGGCGCATGGTTTTGACTTTTGAGGCTTTAAACCAATTTATTAACAAGGATTCAAATAAGCAAACGCGTTGACTTAAAATCCATCTTTTTACAAAAACAAGCTAATCAAAGACCGATATGACGTATTATCATCTTACTACAGCAGCCAACTCACCTTGTTTATACTTAATCCACAAAATTCAACGACAAACTAATAGTTCATTCGGACTGCAGTCTGTACGATATTAAAAAGGGTGAGTTTTTAGGTTTAGGCGCCCCTGGAATAAGTACCCTTTTTTTGTTAAATAATAGTTAATAACTAACTTCACCGCAAGCAAAAACTTCTGACGAAAAACTTTCTTCTAAAAGCTTTTATCCTCAAATAAAATCGGACTAAAAAATTATAACAGAAAACGCAAAAAATAAAAAAGTATAATCAGTTAAAAAGTAAACTTATTTACAAAAATAAAAAAGCTCACCCGTTAGTACCTTCCCATGTCCATGTAACGGTGTCCTAAAGTAGATACAAGAAAAAATACATTTTTTAAAAATTGTTTGAAATCTGCATTAGCCTATTTTGTTTACATTTAGATTTAATTGAAAATTCAATTTTAACAGAACGAACATTCAAAAATTATGTGCGAATCAATCGGAAACACACTGAAACTAATTACACAATAGAAAGCGGCACACAGTGAGTTTGCAAATACAATTATTTACAACCTAATTTTATAAACTTATCACTACGATTACAAACTAACAGAACTAAATCCACAACAGTATGAAAGGTTTGAATTCACAACTAAGCACGAACATTAAAGTGCTACTTAAAAGCTTGCTATAAACGTTTACAATTTGCCTTGAATGAAACACTAAAAGGGTTGGATTCACAGATGCTTCAAACCCAATCAAAGTTGAACCACGTGATCACATGAAATACACATTATTAAAGTTTTTAATTACGATGTTATATTTTATTCAAAAAGAAGGTTTCAGACCCAGTCTAAAGCTGAACGCTTTTAGTAAATTCCTGCCGAAGTGTTTCAGTATCATTTAGTTCACGGAAAGTTTAGTGATGAACTTAGCTTAAACATATTATATAAAAAATACAAATTCCGAACCGGCTTCGTTGGCCATCGCAAAAGAACAGGCTGTACGGGTAGCCCGGGCTGGAAAGCGCCTAAAACACAAAATAAAAAAGTTCAAACCAAGCCTGATTTACAGTCGTCCCTATGCTTGCATTATTTTGTTATTTACTATAGGCAACTATAGGCCACTTCAAAACACTAAGCTATGTGGTCCGCGCGTTTGAGTACCTATTTTGCCTGACTGCATAGTTATACAATTTATACACTTTGTACAGTAAATTGGTTATAATAAGCTGATGGGAGCACGCTTGCAATTCCGGCAAATCGCAAAACTCCTTACATTCCCTCTTATTCAAAATTATGCCCACCCCCCACATCCCCCTACCTGTTTTAAAACTTATGACGGATGACCGATTGGTGCAGGTGCCCTCTGGGAAGATGCACAGCTGGGGCCACTGGTCGGAGCCGCTGGCCGGCTGTCTGTAGACCCTGGCCGCCCGCCGTCCAATGGTGTCGCGAACGGCCCATCGGCTCTGACTGCTCTCTCGGTTGACCAACACTGGACACGTCAGCATCATCATTTCTGCAATTTAAAGCCCGGTTCAGAAGGTAAAGGTAAGCCGCGGATAGATAATTATCCCTTGGCGTGTCTGCCCTGGGATGCAATGCAGTGCTCATCTCCGTTAGAAAGCCCTGGAGCGTCAGCGCCCAGCATATTTAGAAACATTAAGTATGTAAAAATCATAACGTGGCCAAGTCAACTATGTAACTTAAGCTTAACAAACCACAGTTTTTATTTACAAAAAGTTTATATTAAACAGGACTTTTTGACTCGTGACTCAGCAACTTTTGATACGTCTTCAGTATATATACAATCAAAACAAAATAAAAGTTCTTACAATTTGTCGTGTTTTTTTAGTCACTTATATGTACACTTTCGGATTAAAAGAAGTAGGAAAAAGGGAACAGCTTCGACCAGAGTTTAATAATAAAAAAATTTTAAACTATCGCGCAATCAATCTAAAATAATCTAAATCAACTATTTCTATCAAACTATCCGATCCTTTCGACCACGAGGGGGTTCTAACCAAGTACAATACATCCAGAACCACTTATCCTACTTCCAATAAATGGTGTTTTGGTCAGTTCCACTTTGCCCACAGGCGAGGGCGCGCCAACCAACAGAAAGGGCAGGATATCGAAATAGGAGGAGTGGGGGCTGAGGACCAAAATGGGCGCTTCCGTGGGCTTGGCCCGGCGACCCATCACTTTGACGCGGAAAAAGCCAGCGGTCATGTGCGCGAAGATCAGCACGTTCACCACCAACTGCTTGCCGAACCTAGAACATAAAAACATGATCTCGTCACCAACTAAAGTCTGACCAAGACTTGCTGAACCCTGTGACTTCTTTTTTGTAATAAAATCACGCGTTTGGCTTTGATTCAGGGTGCAGCAATTTTCGGCCAGACTTTAGATGCTGACAACAAAATGACATGGAGGGTGGGTATGGGTGGCAGTCTACTCAGTTCCAAGATTTGCAGCTCATAACGACGCCGGTCCGTATCAACATTTTTTGTAATCAGCAAAAAGCAGAAGTGACTTTCACAAAACAAACAAACAATTGAAGAGTATATATTCTATAATATCCAAGAAGGATTGCTAATTTGTACAATTGAAATCAGACGTGACGGTGAAAGGTCCATTTTTCGTTTTATTTTATTGAACCGACCAAAAACATCTCCAATTATTGAAGAAATGTCAGAAAACTCGCAACCCGCTTCAAATTATATATACCGTAATCCGTTCCTGTACTGGTATATTTTTAGTTGTAGGGGCGCTCCCCTCCACATTTAGTCCAGAGCCCCCCAGTCCCCACCCCCATTTCAGATGGGGTGCCCCCCCACAGCCCAAATTTTTTTGGCGACGTTTTAGCACATTTTAGCGACTTTTTAGCTGTAGCAAACTTGCTTTGGCAGGGTTTATGGGTAATTTAGTATCAGTGTAGCACTGTAACTATAATAACGTATAAAAATAGCATTCAACGTATAATAACCATTTTTTCGCCTAATAATTAGTTTTATCGTGAATTTAATGCACCCTCCCATAAAATTTTGCCTAAAAATATGCTAGCCTGCATAACAAAATATATTAATTAATTATATACATAACAACAATCCGAAAGATAAAGAACCACCATCGTTCCATACTCCAGTCATCAGACTTACTTTTTCCATCCCTTTAGTGGCTCGTCGTGTCCAATGCCGTCCCAGAGCACAGCCATAGTGATGATATAGGCCACCACCAACGAGACAGAGATTAGCATCAGGCGCAGGGGAACTACGAAAATCGTCATCAGGGCCACCTGAAAAAAAACAACTAACAAAGGGGGATTCCAACTGCCCATATTATCAAATCAGAAGTCGCTTGTTAAACTCACTCATTTAAACTTAAACCATATATAACGTCGTGGACAGTTAGCAAATTTGGGGGGAGAGTGCGGAGCAACTTTTCCGGCCGTTTCTGCTTCGTGAGACACTGACTGAACCACCAATTTCGCTTCGTGAATCGTGAGCCAAAGATTTTGGCGTCGTGAGCCACCTGCCCTATCTGGAGAGGGAGGGGGTGAAGTTGCCCACGCCCATGTATGGTTGTAACCTTATTCAAAACAGACTCAGTTGATTTAAATTACACGCAAGATAGTAGACCTACTGTGATTTTATTGAACTTTAAATTTTAAAAAATTATTAAACTCTAAATCCGCCATTTTAGTTCATCCATTGAGTAACTCCTTTCTTTGAAACATATTTTTAAAAAAACCTTGCATATTTGTATAAAAAACTGCAAAAATAACTGAAAATAACACCTCAGCATAACAAGCGACTGCCTGCAACGCTATTTGGAAAACAGTGACGTACACGAGCTGTATCATGTGGCGAGATACGAACATAATGCTGAAATGGGTTCTGTCGGGTAAACGCCACAGACTCCATTAGTTTGTGCAATCCCATAACTGCTCCTTCACCCTGCAAGAATAATAAGCATAAGTCCTCACTCCCTACGAAGACAAAAAACATAGGATCGAACTTGGTGTGTGAACACAGTACACTTTTCTGGAGATTTGTAATATCTATATTTTTAAGACATTTATATACACATTTGTTTTTGTGCACAGTGGCGTATTTAGGGGGTGGGGGGCTGGGTGTGCTGCAGCCCCCCCCCCCCCCCATTTGGGGTTTACCCGCACGGTCAGACTGAAGCGGGGGGGGGGGGAAATTATTTTCGATTCTAATTCGCTTCCTACCCCATCTTTTAATAAAAGTATGAAACCCCCATCGTCAGCCATGCCCCCAATCTGATCTCTAGCCCCCAAAATAGCTGTCGCCCCTTTTAATAAAAATCTGAAGTGAAATTATTGGTGTTAAAACCCTTAGAGGTCGAATAAGTCGGAAAAACGGCATTTTTTCGACTAATGATCCAGAGTCCCCCTGTATCCCCCAAACTTAGGGGGGGTCAAAATTGAACGCTCTTTCGAATAGGCTAGGTTAGAAGTTTGTAGGATGTAAGCTTTAGCTGGAAATCAAACTTTGTCCAAAAATTGAACTTTACATGAAATTTTTTGCGCAAAATTGGATTTAGGCTGGAATTCACAACCTAACACTAACACTAACTTTTCCCTTAAAAGTTAGTGAAACACTTAAATTTGGGCTTGAAACACTAACATTTTAAGTGTTTTGAGCCCAAATTTAAGTGTTTCACTAGCTTTTAAGGAAAAAGTTAGTGTTAGTGTTAGGTTGTGAATTCCAGCCTTAGTCAAAAATATTGCATCAAATGAAAACCTGCTGTTACCATTGAAAGAGCAACTTGTAAGCTACTAAATGCTGAAAAAATTTTGTAAATCGGTTCAGGCTTTGAAAAGTTACAGAACTTTTTCTGAAGCCACCAGGACCAGGCTGATCGAAGCGTTACAGCACAAGTACGGTTCCGTAGAAATTCCGGGCTATAGCTGCAAATTTTATTAAAAGATAAAGCTAGTTAGTGTTTTTTAGTGTAGTAAAGTTATTTCTCATGCTTCTTAGCAGGTTTTTGTTCCTTCTAGAGAAGGAACTATTGTTTTGAAACAAACTGCGCATAGCGTTCAACGCTGCTGAGCAGGCCGCATAGCCAGTATGTTTTACGTGTATTTTCAGCTTGGGAGCTGGCTGCTGATTTTTGTCTGCGTATATGCAGAAAAATCAATAATCAATGTACACTGCTGTAACAATGTACTTTTTCAAACTCGGCACCGGGATGTTTCACCAGCAGTATATAAGAGCCATTAGAAAACACTGCTTATCGCTTCTTGTTCGTAGAGCTGATTTGCTTAGCTCAGATCAAAGTGTCACTTTTGAGCCAAATGGCTCGTGCAGCGGGATGCTTAACATCCTGCAGCACTTTTTTGTACGTAGTACGTATTTAGATTAAGTAAGAATAGGAGCTAGTTAGTAGTTATAAAGTAGAGTAAGCTATATACGAAGTATAGCTTACGGTAGGTATGGAATAGAGAACCAATTCATTTAAACCTGAAAGGTAGACACCGGGGAAGGAACCTTGCCCCTTTTGAGGCCTACTTGTTTCTTTAATTTAGGCCTCAGGCTTAGGCTTAGGCTTAGGCTTAGGCTTAGTGCTTAGGTTAGGCTTAGTGCTTAGGCTCAGGCTTAGTAAGTGGGTCAGCAAAGGTTAGTCTTAGTTGCTTGCATCAAATAAAAGGACCCTTGCTACTGTGGAATCATAAATAAAGCTGCACTTTTAAACCCAACTTTGACTGTCAGTGCCAGCTTGGTGCTGAGCATCAGTGACGTTTTCAGATTGTATTTATGACATTCTATTTCATTAGAAATCGCTAGTTATAACCAAAGATGCATATTTTTCTAGAAAAATGTAATAAATTTAATGTCTACGCAAAAAGAAACTAAAACTTTTGATATGTAAGCTCAATTTAACTATGCATATTTAGCCTCTTTTTTTAGTTGGCAAAATTAAGATTTTTAGTATGAGTGAGCTAAATATGTTGCAAACAAAGCTGTATTAAGTATATTATTATGTGTTAATTTATGACGATCAAGCTTCAGGCTCGTATTACGACTGTATTGGTCATAATTTTCGATGATTAGCCCCAGTATGTCGAAAACTCGAAAAACGATGATTTTCGACAAAAATTGAAATCAACGTTTTTTCGCTTGTAAAGTGCTAAAAATGAACTCAGCGCATGCGAAAACCCATAAAAACGTGTTTTTACGGTGAAAAAATATCACTTTGAATTCCCCCCCCCCCCCGCCTCAGTTGCACCGCTCCGCACCCCCCCCCCCCCGAGAGGTAAGGTGGCTGTGGCTCACGGTTGCTCCGCACCCCCCCCCCCCCCCGGTCGCAGCCCCCACCTTTGCGAAATCCTGGATACGCCACTGTTTGTGCACACTGTCGCAGTAGATCCCAGGGGAGTAGGAGACCATTGAGGAAAGAATTCCTTCTCCTCTCTCAAAATTTCACAACTACCTTTCAAACCGAAATTAACTGTCAGTGCCAGACTCCCAGGGAATTTTTTCAATTTGATGTACATGTCACATGAAAAAAGTTTTGAAAATATTTGAGTTATTTCAGCGCGTGCCCTTCCTTCGTGCAAGGCTCATCACACACATATACATATACTGTAAACTTCAAAATTATAGAACTAAGCCTAAGCCTCAGCCAAGGCCCAAACTAAGCCCGATGTTAACCCTGGAACTAAGCCTGAGCCTAAGCCTAAATCCTATCTAAAGGCTGAATTTTAGTATGTTTGAAAATGCACCCGCACACTCACGCGTGTTGAGCCTTGCAGGAAGGAGAGCTGAATTTTTTCAGCAAGAAAAATAGGATCAAGTGCAGATGGGGGGGGGGACGTGCCTTTCCTCTCTCTCTCTCTCTCTCTCTCTCTAGGTGGGGCCCATCGCACTGCATGTGGCGGGGGTCTGCCGATTAAACCAGCAGGCCTCCGTCCCTCAGGAATGCAATCACCGCAGGAGGGTCCTCGGCAAGGACCCGCAAAGAGGGACCCACCCCCAGGTTCCTGGTTCTGGCACGGGTTAGCGCTGGGCAGTCTATGATCAGGTGTTTGAGGTCGTCTTCTTTTTCTAGGCAGCGGGTACAGATTGGTGTAGGGTATGTCACTGGGTTTATTCTGTGCTGGTAGGACCGCAGTAGGGGGGAGTGTGCCCCGGCTCTCAGTTGGGCTAGAGTTTTCCTTTCCTTCCGGTTCAGGTACTTTTCCTTCTCAGGGTTGACCGGGTTCAGGTTGCCGTAGACTTCTCTGGTTTGCCCTACTGGGGCTTTCTCTCTACCCTTCTTGATGGTTCGACGTTTGAGGAGCTTCGACACAGTTTGGTAGTCGACCACCGTGTCCGTTTGCGGCAACTGGCCTGCCTCTCTAGCTGCCTCATCCGCCAGTTCGTTACCCGTTATGCCCTTGTGCCCTGGTACCCAGTAAAAGTGAACTTCGAGGGTTCCATCGAAAATGTAGTTCCAGATCTTTGCTTCTAGGTTCGTTTTGGAAGCACTTGGCCCGTTTCTTAGCTTCATTAGCGCCGACAGGGAGTCCGTTAGAATACAGATTTTTCTGTGTTCATTTTGTTCCCGCATCCAGCTAAGGGCCATTGAGATGGCTTCGAGTTCTGCTCTGTAACTTGAGCAGAATAGTCCGACTGGCTTCTGACGTGCCTTTCCTTCCTGCAAAGCGCATCATACATTTAGGCCCGAATTCACATACTAAGAGTTATTCACATACTAACGCTAAGCGTTTGCTAAGTGTTAGCGCTTAATTTGTACTAAACTGTTATTCACAAAATAAACGCTTAAAAATTAGTGTTATACTAAACTTAGCGGCCCGAATTCATATACTAAGAGTTATTCACATACTAACGCTAAGCGTTTGCTAAGTGTTAGCGCTTAATACAGTACTGTGCAAAAAAGTTCCCTCTTCGTCGGCGTACGACGAGCTTCGTCGTTCGCGAAAAGTGACGAACGTTGGCCGGAAAGTGACGAAGCAAAATTTTTGTGTTTATTGCATGCGGAAGTCTATTAGAGTGCCCTGAAGCTAAAAATCATGATTGACACAATTTTTCAACGTCAAATCGCTTCGTCGGCAAAAGGTGACGAACCTTCACAAAAAGTGACGAACGTTGGCCGCAAAGTGACGAAGCAAAATTTTTGTGTTTATTGCATGCGGAAGTCGATTAGAGTGCCCTGAAGCTAAAAATCATGATTGACACAATTTGTCAACGTCATCGTCAACGTGTATGTACTAAACTGTTATTCACAAAATAAACGCTTAAAAATTAGTGTTATACTAAACTTAGCGTTTAACAACTTTTGTGCTTAGTTTTGGCTTTGGCTTGGAGTGCGCTTCCTGCTTGATGTGGATCCGGAATTCGTTATTTATCGGCATTTCCATTTGGTATTTATAAATCCGATTATAGATTTTTTTAAATTACTTTTCTTATTAATAATATATATTTTTCTCGAACTATACACTTGTAAAAAATGTTTTCAGCAGGTGGATTCCTGAAAAATGCAAAATCAGCTCTACATGTTTCAGGGGGCATATCGTGAAAAATATAAATTTTCAAATAGAAGTTCTTGAAGAAAAATTACTTCGATTAAGATGCTCTACTCAAAAATGTAAAAAAACGAATTTGGACAACAAAGTGCATTTTTTATTTTTTGTGATTAAACGAGCAAAATGGAACGAATTGGTCGGTCACTGTCACTAATATATCCTAAATTGCATGCCCTTCCTTCCCATGGCGGCCAAGAACCTACCCCACTCTCCCTACCAATTCCCCACACCATCCACTAACTAAGCGCTTAGCGCTTAGGGAGCTTTCGAGGTCCCTAAACTTAAGCGCTTAATTCTAAGCCAAACACTAAATTTTAAGTATGTGAATACAAAATTGAAACGCTAAATTAAGCGTTAGTGTTTGCTAAGCGCTTAAATAAACACTAAGTATGTGAATAACACTTAGCGCTTATAAGCGCTAACACTTAGTGTAAACACTAACTTTAAGCGTTAGTGTTAGTATGTGAATACGGGCCTTATTTCAAAATTACAAAACTAAAGGCCGATTCACACGCTGCGATTTTCCTGCGATTCTGCCGCAGCGTTTTTGCCGCTGCGGCAAAACGCAGCTTGCCGCACGCAAAACGCAATGTCTGAACAGACGCAGCGTTTTTAGTGCGGAATGCCTGCGTCTTGATTTTGCCGCAGCGTTTTAAACGCCAGACTGTTATTCGACCTGCGATTTCATTGCGTTTTGATGCTGCGGACGTGTTGGCATAAACAAATTTCGCGGACCAATTTGTCATTTTTTGAAACAGTAAAGACGCAACAAACTGACCTGCGAGACGCACTAAGGCCGCAAAGCTTGTTCAGACGGTGCGTTTCGCTTGCGACACCCTGCGGCTTGCGTTTTGCGTCAAAATCGCAGCGGCAAAAACGCAGCGTGTGAATCGGCCTTAAGCCTA
Source organism: Trissonchulus sp. WLG1_4 (assembly GCA_030248245.1). NCBI lineage: Eukaryota > Metazoa > Nematoda > Enoplea > Enoplida > Ironidae > Trissonchulus > Trissonchulus sp. WLG1_4. The sequence goes on from JASANF010016843.1 coordinate 46,434, forward strand.
AGCACAGGAAAAAATCTGATTACAAAAAAGTTACAAAAAAATTACAAAAGGGTTTTGTCATTTTTTTGTAATTTTTTTGTAATTTTTTTGTAACTTTTTTGTAATTTTTTTGTAATTTTTTTGTAATTTTTAGAAATTTTATTTTTTTGCTTCAAACTTGGCAAAAACATTTCAAGACATAAAAAAGGCATCTTGACTTCGAAATAGTTGTATTTTTTAATTTTTTGACTTTTTGAAATCTTTGCTTTTTAATGTTTTGTAATTTTTTGTAACTTTTTTGTAACTTTTTTGTCATTTTTTTGTAATATTTTTGTAATTTTTTTGTAATTTTTTGTATTTTTTGTAACTTTTTTGTAAACTCAGTTTTGCTAAAGGCCGATTAACACGCTGCGATTTTACTGAGACTTTGCCGCAGCGTTTTTGCCGCTGCGGCAAAACGCAGCTTGCCGCACGCAAAACGCAATGTCTGAACAGACGCAGCGTTTTTAGTGCGGAATACCTGCGTCTTGATTTTGCCGCAGCGTTTTAAAAGCTAGACTGCTGTTCGACCTGCGATTTCACTGTGTTTTGATACCGCGGAGTTGTTGGTTTAAACAATGTGCGCGGAGCAATTTGTCATTTTTTTGAAACAGTGAAGACGCAGCAACCTGACCTGCGAGACGCACTAAGGCCGCAAAGCTTGTTCAGACGGTGCGTTTCGCTTGCGACACCCTGCGGCTTGCGTTTTGCGTGTGAATCGTCCTTTAGAATTTGGCAAAAACGCGTTTCTAGACATGAAAATGGCGTCTTGACTCATGACTTTGTAATAACTTCATTTTAACTTCTTCCTATTTTTTGAAACATTTTATTTTCAGCGTTCTGTATTTGTTCGTCATTTTTCTTTCGTTAATTTTGGTATCAGTTTTTTTTGCAGCTTATATACATTAACTGTAAAAATGATGCAAAATCGTACTAGATTTGAAGACGATCGGAATTTCATCTTTATCAACAAGATTCTGGATCCCGTTATATTTTAAATATATATACATATTTCATATTTTCCGAATAAGGCTCGATTCATACTTCTACACGGACATTCGGACATACGGGCAAACGGACGAACGGACATCCGGACAAAATGAACGGCAGAACGGCCGTTTGATTCATACTTTTGTCCATTCAGCCGTATGTCCGTTCATCCGTATAAAACGGCACAATTTCACTTTGTCCGTATGTCCGGCAAAGTTAAATTCCGTTCAACTCTGCCCGAAATTGCAGGGCATACGGACAAACGGACATACGGCTCAAAAGTATGAATCGCACCTATAGGTCCGTATGCCCGTACATCCGTATGTGCCTACGTCCCAAGGTCCGTTTGCCCTAAAAAGTATGAATTGAAAAAACGGACAAAACTTGCTTTGTCCGTGTGCCCTATGTCCGTTTGTCCGTATGCCCTATTGAAGTATGAATCGACCCTAAGTGCACTTGCAGATTTATAGATTTCATAGTTGTACTTTTTCATATGTATATATATCATCAAAACTTTGGGGGGCACAGAAATCCTAAACCTTAGAAAATATATCTCTAAAATATGAGCGACATATCAACAAATGAACACAAATTAAATAGTGGTTTTCTTGAAGCAAAAATGCTTCAACTAAGGTGCTTTACTTGAAAAATGGGTCCATTATCCCGCCCCAACTGCATTTAACCCCAAAATTGCATTCATTGAAATTGTTAAAAGCAATACAAAATGTGCCGAAAAGTTCATAAAATTATTACAAACGGTAATGACAAGCGGCATTTCAGCCAGATAATTATAGGAAATGGTTGAAGTTTGAATGAAATTTATAAGAATGATAGTTGAAAATTTCCTGATAATTGGGGGATTTTTTATGGAAATTTGGATGAATTCGTGAGAAAATTGCAAGATAATTCGTTGAAAATTTGCTAATAAGTTGATAATTTTTGGTTGAAATTTAGATGAAATTTGCAACAAACTTGTAAGTTGTTGAAAAATGGTCGATAACTTCGGCTTATTTGTCAAAATTGTGGGTGATCTTCGCATGAAAGCTACAAGAAGTCAGGTTTGCAAATAATTTTCTTGCAATTATCTTGCGGTTTTCGGGGCTTGGGGTGCCTGTGGGACCCCTCTGGCCAAATTTCGGGAACCTTCCCCTCTGTAATTTACATGGATGTCTAGTGGTGCGAGAAAAAAACCCACGTGTTTTGCGGGGAAAAACACCCTAATGCTTCTTGGCCGGAGAGTTATATACCTTTTCTCTATACATCATAGCATAGCTTCTTAACTTAGAAATACTTCTATAAGCAGTGAAAAACGTTGTGGCTGACCTGTGCCTGTTCCAAGTTATTGCGAGGGATAAACCTATTGCGAGGGATAAACCCTATTTTGTTTCGCGATAATTTTTTGCTAAACTCACCCATTGTTGCCACAAAAGTTAAATCATCTGGGGTAGCAACATGCGTAGACTTCATTGAAACCGTTTATTCGGCCGTAAAACGTTGTTTTGTCGTTTTGGCCCATACCCCGACACACCTCACGAAACCTGTTTTGGTGATGTTTTGGTGATGGCATTTTTTGGAATATTTAGGTTTTGGGTCAAATTTGGTCAACTAGAGACGTATCAGAAACTTTTTCGGACAGGAAAATTAAAACGAAATATGAGAACGTCACATCTGACAGTGTATTATACAAGCAAATGCAGCATGTGTGTTCTTGTAGACATGCATAGGCTTTGTGAAAGATAATAACAAAGAAGACTATGCCACAGAGTTGCAGGGGTCGAGGGTCGATAGCCCCCAGGAAAAAATTTCGAGAATTTTTCAATTTTTAGGGCAAATTTGGTCAATTGGAGACAGAAATATCAGAAATTTTTGTCGGCAGGGCGATAAAAACCAAAGGGGGGACCCTTGTTGACAAATTCTTCAGGTTCGACCAAAAGGGGGGGTCGCGACCCCGCGACCTGCCCCCTGGCTACGCCCTTGCTTCATGCCATATTTTATAATCACTATACGTACTCTGTTTCTAATCTACTAAAGCATGCAAGTTAAAAACTGAGAAAATTGTTTTGACAAATATTGCTTTACGAGTTTGTAGACTACTCTCTCTCAAACATGCCAAACTTAGTTCAAATATCGAATATCAATCGTTATTCGTGAAGCCTACTTTTGAAAAGATCGATTTGCAACCAACAATGAGGTGAAAAAGCCTAGAATAAAGTTCTTCCACCGTCTTAAGAGCAAAAATATTGGTATATACTTGCACAAAAATCAAAATTGCCGTCTAATTTTCTACATTTGTAGTAATTTTTGCCGAATCTGCAAAATCCGCACATCCGCATTAAATTTTTGCGGATGCGGATCATCTGCGGATGCGGATATCCGCGACATCCCTAATATATATATATATATATATATATATATATATATATATATATATATATATATATATATATATATATATATATTCAAATCCATTTGGCAGTTTGCCAGTAAAAACTAAAAAATTTTGGCAATGGCAATTTTCCAAATTTTCCAAATATCTTGATATTGGTATCAAATGAAAGTCCACATCATTCTGAGTAACTTTGCTTCTTGACACATGTCCGCATTCTTTAGCTGAAAAAAGTTATGGCCCAATACCTTGATTCCCGGAGCGCCCCCTTAAATGTAATAAACTACACCTAAATTAACTTAAAATCTAAACGTAAAATACAAACCTAAAGTAAAACTTAGTCCTAGCTAATAACCCTAGGTCCTACGGTAGCCCTAGCCTACCTACCTGTCTGGGCTAGCTCCAACTAGCCCAAGTGCAGATGTTTTGGCTGGTCTGCAAATTGCAGCCGCCAACCCATCTTGTTATGTTTTGGCTTTATACTATGCGCCCGAGTTCTTGGCTTTTGAATAAAGTTAGTTTGGGATATTAAATTCGCTATAAGTGGCGCCCCCGTTGTTTTGCTCCCGTTTCATTTTACGCATTGCCTTGGCCTACGATTTTGGCCCGTATTAGTTTGCAATTTGCAACTAATTTCGCCTAAGTGCTCTTTTCCTGACCCACCCAAACGCAGAGCGCCCCACTGATCTGACCCTGATTTCGCCCCAGATTCCTGATCTGGTCCCCACCAGTATCCTGGTCTGATCTGTTTCCCAACCGAACCAGAGCCCCAAAGCTAGCCTGCGGACCACGCAGCGGATTCCCCCCGTGAGAGCTTAACCAGAACCCGCGGCCCACCGCCTGTTTGCCACAGTTGAATAGAATTCAACCACTATATGGTAAGTCCAACCTGTGTGCCATGAGTAGAGGTAATCCTACAGACCAGACCCAAGGGTCCGATAGAGAAACCAGGCATAGTAATCGTGAATTTTCTCAAACCCAGGAGGACATTGTTAGAATTAGAATTGGAGGAGTTAGCACGCACCCGTGCGGAGCATAGCGTTACCCAGGCCAGATTAGAAGGTTTAACTGCTTCTGCGACGGTTCAGTCAGTGAACCCTGTTTCACTCGTCAAGTTTTCTGGTCGAATTGACGAAAATTTCACCCAGTGGTTAGAGAAGTTTGAATTAGCGGCAAAAGCCGGGGCCTGGAGCGAAGCAGTTAAACTTAATATGCTGCCTGCCTACCTTGAAGATGTAGCCTTAGACGCTTATCGCGATGTCGCGGAAGCGGATAAGAAGGACATGACGCGGTTGGTGCAGTCACTGACGCGATCATTACAACCTAAGGAGTCACAACGATTCGCATTAACTGCTTTGCGCAGTCGCAAGCAGAGGATTGATGAGGGTGTTTCACGATATGCACAAGATATTAGGGAGAAAGTTCGCGTTGCGTATCCCCAACTAGCATTGAGGGCGGTGTCGTGGTGGCTAAGGGCGGTGCTATCATGGCCGATGTTCCCGAGATGCTTGAGCATCACCGAATCCGCCCTGATAACTTTGCGCGTGTCATTTTAAATTTCAACATCAACGATATCCAACGGTCAAAAGAAGTTTGGCGACGAGGCATCCGCAGAATCCGTGAGTGCTTCGGCCATATGGCTGACCGCGTCTACCTGGCCTCAATGGTGCCGCAAGACCGCCTGCGTCTTCATGCCAGCGTGTACGTGGACTTCGATCGGTTTTTGAGCGACGCCTGCCGCGACAACGGTTTCCGCTTTATGGCAGTCCCGGATGAACCGTTTTTGGCCGACTACCAGGCCGCCAATGTCGGTGTCAATGCCCTCATCAAGGAGGAGTTGTTTGATGACGGATTGCATCTGTCTGCCCCTGGTACTCGCGTGATCCTTGAACAGTGGGCTGTTTTCGCCCCTGAGCTTGGGTTATGTTCGCGCAAGTACACCACCCAGATCTATCAGATGAAACCGACAGAGGCACTTCAACAGCCTGCCAGCAAACGCAAACGGCCGCGCTATGTAAGTTACACGCAGCCAGCTGCTTCAATCGAATCTCAGCCGGGTAGTAGCAGTAGCTTGAAAGTCGATGTGGCGTCATCGTCCCTCGATAAAACCAAGCTAGATGACAATAGTAAAACTGAGGGCTCAGGTCCGCCAAAGTCAGATAGACCAGCTGACAAACAGGTAAATAGTACTGAGCCTAGTCAGGCCATAGATCAACAGGGTAAAGGTAAAGGCAAAGGCAAAGAAGCTAACAGTGGCGATAGGGGTCAAAGTGTGAAACTTGGGACTAAAAAGCCGGACGCGATCGGCTATGTAGTGCAGGGGACCCAGACGACCAACCCCCAAAGTTTTTCAGGTGGTACCCAAGTTCCCCAACCAGTGGGTATGAATAGGCCAACCCGGTTTATTCTTAGCACACCTCCCCCACCCCCGCCTCCACCAGCGCAAAACCAGTACACCAGTTTCGTGGGAACGCAACCCACCCTTATGACATCTGGGAGCGCAACTACACTCCCCCCACACAACACGGTGCCGGTAGGAATGTACCCTACAGCACAGCGTCAAAACCTCCACCAGGGAGAAGTAGTGAGTGTAAGTGGTCAAATTCTCCCTTACCAGCTGCAGGCTCAACAGCAAAGTGGGCAAGTTGCCCCTTTCGCGTCACAAGTACAACAAGTAAGTGGGCAAGTTGTCCCTTACCAGCCACAGATACAGCCACAAACTAATGCTATCCCGCGGTTTTCAGGAACCACCCCCAGCCAAAATCCCCCGCAGACACTGAACCCCCCGACGGTCCTGAGCCTGCAATTCCTCTTGTGGAACGGATGGCTGTGCCCCTTGGACCCTCTCCCAGCCCCCCTTGGTCCGGCGATACGAAGTAACCGGCTCTGCCCTTGCCCCCTTTGCACCAACAACCGCATTCACCCCCATTGACAATGAATCTTCTATTTACAATAAATTTATAGATTTGCAACTGTATTTTACTGACTATATTTTTTTAATTGCCGGTAATTTTGCTTTGTGAGTCCGTAATTTTCTTTTGTGGGGATACCTATGTGTAATTGACTTTACTTTTTTTACAGCTTTTAACTTTTTTTATTTGGTAATTTAAGCGTGGACGCTTCCAAACAGTACCCCGAGGGTGTGTAATAAACTACACCTAAATTAACTTAAAATCTAAACGTAAAATACAAACCTAAAGTAAAACTTAGTCCTAGCTAATAACCCTAGGTCCTACGGTAGCCCTAGCCTCCTACCTGTCTGGGCTAGCTCCAACTAGCCCAAGTGCAGATGTTTTGGCTGGTCTGCAAATTGCAGCCGCCAACCCATTTTGTTATGTTTTGGTTTTATACTATGCGGCCGAGTTCTTGGCTTTTGAATAAAGTTAGTTTGGGATATTAAATTCGCTATATAAAGAATGAGAGGGTTAGCTTTACACTCGCAGCGTATTAATTATTATTTAATTAGTTCTCGAACGTTGTACTTTGATTTGTTAAAAAAAATAAAATACGAAACGAAAAAATTTATTATTGGAAAATCCGCGTCGTCGTCATCCCATCCAGGCTGGGCACTTTTCGGTAAAAAACGACTCATCAAAGTAAGTCAAAACATTTCAAAGCTTAACTCAAAACATTTCAAAACTTCTATTCAGAGTTTAACAAGGCCTATGCTTACTATATAACCCGATACTTTAATTGTATTTTAATGCAGAACAATGCCCACATGTACTTACAAAACAAAAATCAATATAAAATCCTGCCGCCACTGGGTGGCGACAAGAAAAAATGACAACAACCCGAACTAAAAATGGTTTTGCAACCCCTTTTATATCGTATAAAACGGTATTAAAGTGAAAAACTGTTTTTACACATGTAGGTTACGCCTATATATACAGAAATAAGCCCACCCGGAGAAGTATAATAAAAGTGGATAGGTAACTAATTTTAAGTGTAGTTTTTAGATAAAATTTGAAAAAGCAATTAAAAATAAGTTTGTAACATTTGACACCCTATAATTTAAAGATCGCGTCCCGATCTTCATATACATATTTATGAAAAACACAAAATTATCGATATACAATACATACAATACATAAATACAAAGTAACAAGTACATGTGTATTTTGAAAGTTTGTCAACAGCCACAACTAACTTAGTCAATGTCACGAAAGAGATAGTAGTCGTCGGCGATCTAAACTGCGATATGAATAAACCTAGGAACACCAATGCTGTACAACTTATAGATTTTTTATTATGTTTGATTTGGCAAATATTATTCACGGAACAACTTGACCAACATTTGGCACCTTTCTCGACGTGATTTTGCTCCCAAATAATCTTCTACAAAGTTCAAAGTCTACAATGATCCACACCGGTGCCTCAGACCACAGCATATGCTTAGTTCGGTATGCAGTATCAACAATAAAAGCAAAACCAGTTCGGCTTCATTGAAAGTTTCATAGTGATAGCATACCAAAAATTGGGCAGGATCCTGCTAACGCAGATTGGACATCAGTCTACTATAATGAACAGGGCGACCTCTGTAACAAAGTGTATGACAAGTGGTCCAATATTTTTTTCAACGCCGTAAATTGCCACACAGTCAAAAAGTGCAAGTTTATACGTCCATTTCCACCTAGCTGGTTAGACGGCGAACTTTTACAGGAAATGAGAAATTGCGATAAGTTGTCTCAGTTACCAAAACCTACAGAAAACATAACCAGGCTTAAACAACAGCGCAAGTATGTAACATACTTGAAACGTACAAAACAAGAGAAGGCTTTAGCCCGTGCATCCGTACCAGGCCAACATAAAAATCTAAAAATTGCTTGAGAGACTGTCCAGTCTGGAAAAATGCAAATCGAATACAGGTATCAGTTGCTTACTTGAAGCGAATAACGTAATTACTGATGAAGCCGAAATTGCCGAAACTGTGAATGAATACCTAAGCACTTACGTACCCACTCCGCCGCAGGTTTCTAAACACGAATTACGAAGTCACGCAAGCATCAAAGCTATCGAAATGCATAATTTTCCTGAGTTCACGTTCCCTTTTATTACTGAAAATCAAGTTATGACCGCCATGCAAAAGCTTAATATATCAAAAGCTACTGGACCAGATGAGCTCAGTCCAAAACTAATCCGGTCATTTCGATACTCATTGTGCGTACCGCTGACAGATCTATATAATCATTTTGTACTGACGAATAACATACTTGATCAGCTCAAAGTTGGACTGATAACACCAGGGCCCGATTTATCGAAGCAAAATGTTCGTCATCAGAAATGTTCGTCATCGAAAATATTCGTCATTGAAAATTTTGGATTGATCGAAACATTTTCGATGACGAACATTTGCTTTTTCGATGACGAACATTTGCTTTTTCAACGGCGAGTTCGTCATCGAAAAAGCAAATGTTCGTCATCGAAAATGTTCGTCATCGAAAAGTTCATCATCAAAAATGTTCGTCATCGAAAAAGCAAATGTTCGTCATCGAAAAAGCAAATGTTCGTCGTCGAAAAGCAAATGATCGTCATCGAAAAAGCAAATGTTCGTCATCGAAAAGCAAATGTTCGTCATTGAAAAAGCAAATGTTCGTCATCGAAAAAGCAAATGTTCGTCATCGAAAAAGCAAATGTTCGTCATCGAAAAAGCAAATGTTCGTCATCGAAAATGTTCATTATTGAAAATTTTCAGCGTTCGAAATTAGATCAGTCGTTCTAAGTCTAAACATTCTGAATTAGAACATTTTCATTAAAGTCTAAATTCTCTAATAATAATATTAACTACTACTAACTACTTCCAATACTACTACTACTACCTAAGACTACCTAATACTAGTAAAATTAAGGTACAATAAAGTATTGAATTTAGTGGTTCTGTCTGGTGCCAATAGATAGTGGCAAACTCTCAAAGTTGAATATTATTTTGTTTCAACTTTTCCGCAACATTAACCAAAGTTTTGAAAAACTTTACATAAATCATTTTGCCGAAAGAGAACTAATTTAATAGTTCAGAAAAGCTGAAAAGCTGGTTATAATTTCACAGAGCTCGGTTCATATACTCGCCCTTGTCCTTGTCCCTATCATTTTGTCCTTGAGCAATTCCAAAATTACCTGGCCAGATAAGCCGATTTTTGGCATGAAAATATTTGACCTCAATTCCAGACCGAATACAAAATTCATCTAAAACGCTTCCGTTAATTTTTCACAGCAGCTGACCGAAATGTGCCCTAGTCCTTCTTGTCCCTCTGTGTTCTCAAGGACTAGTATGAACCGGTCTTAAATTAAGTACGCCTGAACCAAATGCTTGAAACGGCCAGCCAACTCTATTTGCAGTATGGTCGCAGATATCAGTTATTCAGTTAACAGCTATCAGGGTCGATTCATACTTCAATAGGGCATACGGACAAAGCCTGTATAATCCGTTTTTTAATTCTTACTTTTTAAGGCAAACGCGCATAGCTTGGGCCTAAGTTGCGTTCATATTTTTGAACAGTATGTCCGTTTGTCCGTATGCCCTGCAGTTTTGGCTAAGTTGAACTGAAATTAACTTTGCCGGGCATATACGGATAAAGTGAAATGGTGCGGTTTAGTATATATAGATGAACGGACATATGGCTGACGGGCAAAGTGGCAGACGGCTGTACGGGCGAAGGTGTGAATTAAACAGCCGTTCTGCCGTTCAGTTGGTCCCAATGTCCATACGGCAGTACCGTTATTTTAATAATTAATATTAAAAATTGTTATTAAAAATACTATTAATTTCAATTATTTTATTAATATTAATATTAAAAAATAAATGAGCTGCGCTATTTATATGAATATTTAATTAATAATAAATAAGGTTTGCTATTTATATTAATATTAAAATTACTGCCAACTGCTTATGTACCTAAAGATTTTCGCAGTTGAAATTTTCAACATAGGTACCAAGCTCCGTTGAAATGTACGTCATTGAAAAAATTTTCGATGACGAGCTTTTGTCATTTAGAACATAATAATGTTCTAAAAGACCAAAGCTCGTCATCGAAAAATTTCTCGATGACGAACATTTGGTTTTTCGATGACGAACATTTGGTTTTTCGATGACGAAAGTTTTTGATGACGAACATTTGTTTTTCGATGACGAACAATTTTGATGACG
>JASANF010016844.1:0-19630 GCA_030248245.1 Trissonchulus sp. WLG1_4
AAAACTTAAGCAGCCAGAAATTTGAACAAGCGCATCTGGTATATATTATAACACGCTGCAAGAGTTTCTGACTATCCTATAGAGTGACACACTATTATGCACTCTCACTTTATTCACATTGATTTTCCAAACAAACACATGTGTGTACGACATAGAAACTTTATTGAGTGCAAGCTTTTATTTACAATCTGCTAAAAATGAATAAATTAACAATTTTACAAAAAAATACGGGAAATCAATCGACATATAAATACGAAAATGAAATTGCTGAGCGTGAAACACTGAATTTTCACTATTATATCTTTATACCACCGCTAAAAAGGACCACCACGTTTCATTAAAAAACTTAATTAAAACTTAAAAAATTATGAGGACTAAAACAATTTTATTGTTTATATACTGTTTTATACTGTTTACATTGTTATTTTGTTGGACAACCATCCATACACGCTGTTCGTAAATTATCAAATCCAAAAACTACATACAGTTTACGAATACTACAGCTACAACATGACACAACGGAAAATCACAGACACACGTCAACTAAAATAGCTCTACTAACTCTTTCGACCAAATGTACATTTTTTCAACAAAGAGCACATAATTACGTCTAATAGGAAACACTTTTAGCTTAAAATAGCTTAGAATTAATAGAAACCGCAAATGTCAATCTAACGAATAAATTTTGACAAAACGAAATAAAATGTAAAATTAATAATATTTGCATAATATACAAACAACTACGGGTCACTAATCACACAACAAGGCAACATTTTTGCACAACCGATAACAAACCAGTACTGAATGTAAAAAATCTTTCATCAATCAACTGACTTTACCAGTGGTGGAAAACTAGCATTAAGTTATTCCTTTCAAATAAAAAAAACAAGTTAAAAACACGATTTTATAGTTTTTAAAAACGGAATGAGACCTTAAGGTCATATTATACTCCGAGTAAGCTACTACTATATGCTCTTGTCACTACGAACTAATATCATCATTATAATTAATATCATTCAATAAATAAATAAATTATAATATTTGGCACTGGATATAATAATTGCCTTCATAAATGTGAAGAACACTCACCAATACAGAGTCACTAGCGAAAGTTTAAAAAAACTGATATTTTTCCAGCAATTTAGTAAAACATCATGTACCATTGCCTTTCAAAAACATTCGCTTATCCGGTAAAAAAACTACTGACAAAAAAGTCAAAAATCCTCAAGATTAATATAATATAGTGACATTTTATGTCAACATAACAACAGCAAAAAATTTTCACGAAATCAAAAATTCCAACTAAAGTAGTTAGTTAACAACTCATTAAGAACAGCACAAAAAAACTAAATATGTATCTACAAACTACACTAATTCACGAACAGAAAGATTTATTGATTCAGCGGATTTGACTGAAAATTTATTGGTTAATAACAGACCATGATGAAAACAGCTGGACTATAAATAGAATCTCTTGACGTTCAATTTTGTAAACTTTATCTACTGCTGTCTATTAGTCAAATAAGCTAACATCTAATCCGATTTTAAGATAGTGACCAAAACAAGACAATTAGAAGCAAAACAGTACAAAATAAACACTGATTATCTGCTAAAGTACATAATAGCCATACTAGGAATATTTAATTACTAGAACCCTACTTAGTTTCGTAAACGCTCACTATTATAAAGGGTTACGGAAGTCTAAAATGCTGAACGAGAAAAATTACAATTTATATAATATATACATTTGTAATGTTAATGTATATATATTTTTTGAATATACGCATTTTAAACGATCTCATGTTAGATCCGCATGTTAGATGTCATGTTAGATCTCACTTCATCCGCATTTTCAGTAAATACTGATTTAAATCTGATGCACACTTGAATTCTTGATTATTAAGTATCCACTAATTATTGTTAACCATACTTAAGGTTTGCTTTTCTTCTGTACTGTGTGTGAGACACTATTATGTACTCTTGACGTCACCAAAATCACAAGGCAGCAAAATGGACCAGAAATGGGTGCAACAAAGCACCGTCATATCTACAGCAAAACGAAACCCGCGTTTTCATGTCTACACATCCGTGCTGAAATAAAAAAAATACAGTATAAAAAATCATCAATTATACATAAAATATATACTAGCATAATACAAAAACAATGTATCACTGTAAATGTAGCTTGGTTTTAATCATGTTTTCTTAATCCTAAATCTGGAAGTATCAAACTTCAAACACAAATTTAACTTATTTAAAATTAATCTACTTAATCTACTTCATCTTATGTTGTGACACGTAAACTAACCATAATCCAGCCGCCCGACAAGCATCTGCACTGGATTTGTGTTCAATACTGGCACATCCCGAACTCTAAAATTACATTCTTTTACAGTAAAAAATTTAATTTTAAAAATAAATAAATCGAAAATAAATAAAATGATAAATAATAAACGGATTACCTAGGGTAGAACTGTTCAGCCAATAACTCATGACACTGTCAATCCAATCATAATCTATCTCGCAAAAAGTTTTGTAAATCTACCTCAACTTTAAAATGACTTATCAAGCAAACAGATTTCATCTAATCCGTTTAATCCCTCTGTGCAATTGCAATTAACCTAATCCAATTAATCCGAATAATCGTTCTGCTGACCGTTCTGGTGGTACTGTGACTGGAGTCTATTGCGGAGGAGAAGACACTGTCATAGTCGGGTGGGGGAGGGGAAAAGTTATTGTTCACTCCGGTAGGGCTGATGTTGGTCGACTGCTGCGGTCTCAGTTGAGCCTGAAAATCAATCAATCAACCAATCACCCATTAGCCAATCAAATCAATCAATCAGTGATTGGCTGCAGCAAGACTACATAATAGTGTCTCATTCTGGGTTTTTTTTCGCAAAAACGTTCGAAATTGCGAACAAAAATTGGTGATTGCGAAAAATTTTCAAACCTTTTCGCAAAATTGCGAAAAAATGTTGACGCAGTGGAGGTGAACTCGTAAGGTCTATGCGCTGATTTTTGTGGTTTAGTCGGAAAACATTTCCGAGACGGCCCCAATTGACCAAATTTGGACTAAAAATTGAAAATTTCTCCGACTTTGTTGTGATCCCTTAGGCCCGGACTCGTGCAGCTTTGTGGCTTGATGTTTCTAGTGACTTTAAATGGGACAGATTTTCTTTCATGTATCACCACACCGACTGCATGTAACACTAATTGACAGTATAATAGGGGTCGGAGGTGACATAATCAAGAAACATTTCAAAATGTTAGCATTTCAGGCCTAACTTGGTCACTGGCAGGGTTTTCTGAAATTACTTTACGGCTGAGCATCGATTGTGAAAATTGTGAAAAATAAATTCTCAGGACGGCTCCGCAAATTTAAATAAAAATGTCAAAATCGTTTGTTTTTTGACCAAAAAGGGTAAAAATTGCGTCAGTCTTCATCCTATATAGGCGGAATACTGTTTTATTATCATTTAAATGCAAAGTCTACTGTATTACGTAACAAATAAGTAAGACTGCGAAAAAAATTAGATTTTGCGAAAAAAATTTCAAGCTTTTCGCAAAATTGCGAAAATTTGCCAGCGAAAAAAACCCAGGTCTCATTCCATAAAAGCAGAGTTAGAGACTCTTCAGATGGTCGTTTTCAGATGGTCGTTTTCGGCCTACCTCGAATTTTGCTCAGCAAACGAAACTTGAACAGGCAAGCCGAAACACAAGCAACCAGAGAGTGTATAATGTTTTCTCTAGAGTGAGATACTATTAGGTACTCTTGACCTCATAAACGAGCATAAAATTAATACGTATATACAATCATGCAAGAAAGTATATACACAGGCATAGGAATTTCTAAAAAGCAATTATCTTTCTTTTATAATCTTACAAAAGTCATTTTTTATATCAGAGTTTTTCTCAAATAAAACCAGGCAGGATTTAAAAACCATTTAAATAACCCAAGCACGCACTCGAAGATTTTCAGTACTGAAGAAAAACAGAAGCTGACAGTTTGATAAACTACACTATAATATGATCATAGATTGATAAACTACACTATAATATTACTATAATACATTATGACATGACCTAATAAAAAGGAGGGAATTCCTTACTGACTAACTGTAGGCCGAAGTTAAATATTAGACTAAAGTAGACAAAATGAATTAAAAACTCAGCCGTGTAGCTTTAGTACGTGCTCCGAACCCTTTCCTACACTATCACCGGCCACCTCGCTAAAACCCTTTAGCGTACAAGCATTGCTGTGTATAGTTAAGGACACCTTGCTTAACTATAAAAAAAATCACTGCATTAAAAGTTGAATCGGCTTGGTCCGAAAGTCTAAAATCTTTTTAAGCATTATTACTTATACGGTAAGTCTGACTAAAATTGACTCATTTAAATAAAATGACTTAATCCGATACAAACCATAAATTTACCAACAAAGGACAAAGACAGAAATATTTAACTAAGTTTGATCCAGTAAACCGGATTAGGAGTAGGGAGCAGACAAATTTCCACGAAAACACGCTACAGTAACCGTACCAACTGAGTCTGAAGGGAATGTAATGCTTTGTCCTTGATTGACAGTTCCTGTCTTAGGGCCGCAACCTCCCGTCTGAGTTCATCATTTTCCTGAAATAAATACAGTACTCATTAAACAGTATCAAGAGTACAGTACAGTATAAAGAAGAAAATACCTATTGCTAGTATGTACTCCTGATTAAAATATGACAAGTACCTTAAACAATCGCAGACGTTCAGTATGAAACAGCACTGGGGCAGCGGTTTTTATGAACTACCCAAACAGCTTAAAGGACAAAAACGGAAACTATTCATAAAAATGCAAAAAAAAACAGTACCTTATTCAACTGTTTCAGGCTATCTGATGCGATGGATGAAGTATCGTCCGCTAAATCTGATGACAGCTCTTTTAGAAAACCATTCAACTGAAAAAACATATATACATAACACTTTTCATAAGCATGAATAATTGAAGTATTTACTGTGGGTGAGTCTATAATTATACGGTACCACTTTCATAATATAACGCTAAGCCATAAAAAAACAGCAAACAAACACTTTTTATCGTAAGCAACTGGGAGTTATATACAATAACATATACTTTTTTAGTGTATGTACAGCAAAGCTAATCAAGCCAAAAACAACGACATCTCAACCTAATATGAAGAAACACACATTTTGACGAGATTTGTAGACATTTTTTAAGAACAGATGAATTAACTATGTTTACCCACTCAGGGTCCATTTTTTACCGGACCAAACAAGCTAAATTTAGGCCGACTAAACGGTTTAAAAAATGCTTGAATATGCCATTCCAAAACCTGTGAATTAAACGAACTCAAGTTTTAGCGCGTTGCTTTATGGCCAGATTAAAAGTACTAACTATGTATGCTAACGTTAAGCGTGCATTTTAAATTAGTTCGGACTGAAATTAAGCACTTCGCTAAGTCCGATATCTATTTCTTCCTAAACTTCAGACTAAAACATCCGCTTAATACGATGAATGAATGAGCCCCTAGAAACAAAACAAAAAACATCCATTATATATTTACATACCTTTACAGGAGTTGAGCTCTCGAATGGACTAGTTGTTTCCGCCTAAAATTTAAAAAAAAACAATGAGCTGTCAGCAGTGAGTGAAATTGTCCAAGGATTCCAAAAAATGCACATTCGGCCGCAATTCACTTTTCACGTACTAAAAATACTGAAATCACAACTAAATACACAACTTATAATAAAAAATGAGCCTTTGGCCGTACGTTATATACAAAAAAACATAAAAAATCCACAAGCAAATATACCAATTTATTAAAAAATATACCTCTTGCAAAACCCGCTTTAGCCTGAGCAGCAATGTTTTCAATACAGTGACATCCTGAACGAGACATCGGAATGACTGGGGGTCAAGGCTGACCGGGACCCCCAGGGCTTCGTTGGGGGGCAGGGGCGCCCGCAGGGGTCGGAATCCGCCATTGTCTGGAGAGGTGGGCACAGAAGACTGGCGAGACGACGTTCCCACGCTGAAAAAACAATGATACTTCAGCAAAAAATGACTAATCGTAGCTAATTAGTGAGTACATATATACTGAAATGAATTGAAAAACAAAACTTACACGAACAGTTTTTGAGCAAACTTTCAAAATTTGATTGTGATTGTTACATAATGTCTGTGACTCGTTACAGTCAATCTAAACACTAAACAGCCGCCTGTTCATAATTGTGACGATAATACGATGTCTAATGTCTAATACTGAACAGTGACACCCTGCATAGAGTAGGTCGATATTCATTAAGCATGGTTCATATTTGTTCTCAAGGACAGATGGACAGGGACAAGGACAAATTTCGGTCAGATGGTGCGAAACATTGACCGAATCGTTTAGTCTAATTTAGTAATTTTTTCATTCAAACTGGAATTGACACACACATTTTTTTGGTGAAAAATTAAGTCATCTGGCCATGCAGATTTCGTGGAGCTGGAATTGCTGAAAGAAACACGATAGGGACAAGGACAAGAATGAATATCAACCGGGCTTTAAGTTACCACCAAAATTATTGAAGTAAGTTTAAACTGGTTCATTCATGAATGAACTTTTTCCAAAGTCTTCAGACTTTTGTTAAATTCTTTTTCAACAAATTGTCCTGTTTTAAATACGCATCTACATATATATGTCTATACCAGGGTTTTTTCAAAATCGGCACTGTGTAAATGTTGTGTAAATATACGAAAATTAAAATTATGAAGAATGAGAATAGAGTGTACGCTGTGCACCCTAGTGCCGACTGCACCCGAAAAACGCCTTTTACGCAGGTTTACACAGATCCGCTTCATCAGCCAGATCCTACAGATTTTTTAATTCCGGCGTAAGACCTGC
This sequence comes from Trissonchulus sp. WLG1_4, assembly GCA_030248245.1. Lineage (NCBI taxonomy): Eukaryota > Metazoa > Nematoda > Enoplea > Enoplida > Ironidae > Trissonchulus > Trissonchulus sp. WLG1_4. The sequence continues at coordinate 6,894 of JASANF010016844.1, forward strand.
CGTGCAGCTTTGAAAGTATATACTTTGAAGTAACAGCACCAAAATTTTGGGTATATGCCTCTACCCCCCTAATGGGGAACCCCCCTCCCCTGAATCAACCAACACTCCTCTCCCAAGACTGACGCAATTTGTAAATTTTTTAGATAAAAGTTAGGTAAAAATAGCTTAAATTTCATCAAAAATGGCAATTTTTAAGTGCCAGTCTTACGAAGCCCGCAGAAACTGGAGATATTTTGTTTTTGAGTCAAAAATAAGGCTTATTTTCTTTATTACAAAGCGCTTACAGGCCGCAGTCGCCACTTGGCGATTTTTTGTAATTTTTACTACCAAAATAGGCAGTTTTATCAACTTTTTCGCGGAAATAGGGCTGTGTAAATCAGTGTGTATTTTTTTTGTTGTGTAAATTAGGCGACCGATGGGTAAATATACCCTATTTTACACAAAAAAAACCCCTGGTCTATACGTATATACACACTAAACTGACAAGCGAATATAATATACTTTTCCCAATTTAACATAAAACGCTTATTTCCTTTTCGAATATAATGCCCCTATTTTCAGCTAGTGGCCCTCTTTCCATGCGTGAAAACTGAAATTATGAGGCAAATTTTGAAGACTAAAATAGCCCGTCAAAACTCAACTTGGCAATTTGAATTACTATACCCTGGAGATGCATATATTTAGCTGTCAAAAACTGGCTTTAATGTTAAACAGTAAACAGCTAGCAATTTAGGTAGCTACGTAATAAAATAATGTTGTCTACTCTAGACTTCATACAGACACGCACGCACATGCCTCATTTTGTTCATCTGTGCTTTTTTATTTTTCAACATCATGTAGAAGAAGCGATAGAGAGTCCCCCAAGGGAACACTAGATATAAAAAAGCAAGGTCCAGCAGATAGGTCGAACTTTGAAGCAACGCAACAAGCTACCAAATTTAACTTAAAATTGAGTGAGGTGTTATCTCAAACTGGATACAAGGCCCATCCACTGAAATTTCTGAAGACCTCCCCGGCTCTCCCCCTAATCAATATGAAAACTTTGAACAATGTATATATACAAATAAATCAGCATAAACACGAATGTATACCCAACGACAGGAACCAAAGTCCTATCGTAAATAATCCACGAAGGTAGCAGCATTGTCGATACCCAGGCGAACCGACTCTATACATTCTTCGCAGAAACAATATTGTTTCCCCACTATCTGTATGAATATTGTCCAAATATTTACCTACTTTGCACTTCACCTGCCGTTCTTTGTTATTACATAGTCTCTATAGACCGGTTTTCAATTTCGTTCCATTCAGACTAAATGAACTGAGTTTAGAGTTTACAGGCTTTTACACACGCGTGTGATAAGATATGAACTTACTTAAGCTAATATATATACGTATGTACTGTACATATATACCATGTGCCTGAAAGTTAGTGTATATAGGTACATAGGTAGAGTTGACACACTCAGACATTCACTTATGAGATTGACAAGAAGTTGCAGGGGAAATATCAGTTCCAGGTAAAATTCAAAACTTGAAAAAGAGTAGAAATGCAAAATATAAATGAAGTAAAACTAATTACAAAACACGCTCAACTTTTTGAAAAAATTTAGGGCGGAATAGGGGCCCCGGGACCCTCTGAGATTTTTATTTAGATTTATTTAGATTTAGTTTAGTCAGCCTGACGGTGTCGTTACATGACCCACCACCCCTACAATAATTTTGTGTTTGCTTGCAAAGTTGCAGAAACTTGAAGGGTCTATCTGCACACAAAACATACATATCTACGTGATACATGTATATGTAATATACTGTGTACACATACATATGAATGCTTTTGGGTAGAGTGGAGGTAGCAAAGCAAGCCAGTAGGTTTCTCAGGTTTGAGCCATTTTCATTCCATCAAGATTAGTCCTGTCTCATGCTTGGCTGGTTCAACTCACCCAACTAGATTGAAGAATTGATGCAAAACGCAGTCAAACATAATTGATAATAGTCAAAGGGCTGAAATTATTCTGGATACAAATGGTCTGTCCCAAAATAGATGATTTAAATATAACCATACATAAGGCTGAGTTCGTTTTAAAGTGATAATAATAATATATGATAATAAAATATGAACCGTTATCTGAAAAAGGTGAGTGAGTGAATTTTAGTTTAAGTTTAAAGTTTAAATGAGTAAAGTAAAACATGCTAAATATTTAAATTTATATTTATATATTTATATTTATATTACATATATAAAATATATATACATAAGTCATGGTGGCCGGTCTATTGAAACAAGAGACCATGAACTAATTCTATCAAGAGAACAGATCAAAACGTGGATAAGTTAAAAGTATACATGTATACATTAATTTAATGTAATATGTATATATATACATAAAAAATGATTGCACACATTAAATGCAACGTAATACAGCCCTGATTTCAAATGGTGCGTATGTATCTTTCTGATACACTTGACGTAATACACGTAAAGTAATATCTACAAAAGTGTTGTCCGTAAGTGTACGTAAGATAACTTTATGTACGTACGTATGTATTTAATTTTATTTTATTATGTAAACTCAATCCAACTCCAACTGAATATGACCACCTTAAAAACTCATGCGCGCACGTTATGTACTCTTGATAGCTCAAAGGACTTAGCTATCAAAATGTAACTTGAGCCACTGAGCACAATATTGAGGCAGAGTGTTACGTAGCACATTTTTAGCTAATGTAACCAACCCCACCCAAAGCTGTTGGCAAGTTTGCAAAGTGTCACTTTGAGGTCTTTTAAGCTGCTCCAGTCCTGACTATGACTCCGGAAATAAAATAGTACGAAAGCACACGCAAATACATGCTTATGTTATGTCATACATTTTTCATATATGCACATAACGTGTGCATATGTAAGCTTCGGAGCTGTAGAATAAATATGCTATGTATATGCAATCGAATGGGTGAATTGAGAACTGAAACAAGCAAAAGCTTACTGCAAAAGTAATCCAGTGAGTGGAAACTGGAAAGGGTGAACGTTTGACAACATTAGGCCTGTTGCGCAGTAAAAACTAATTGTCAGCCAGAGTAAATTTTAAAAATTTCAAAATTACATCATATGAAGAGTCCCTGACTCCAGTCTGTTTTATGATTTTTAGTCTTCTGAGCTCATATTTTTGCTTTGTTCTCGGTGCCGTTTTGGGCAAAATTAGCAGTACATATCTTATAAGAGGAGCCATTATGTGCAGTTTGTTTGATTTGAATAAAAATTTAGTAATCGCACCAAAATTTCCATAAAAAAGTAATAAAACTCAATTTTCCGAGCATGTTTAATTTGAAAATTGCAAGAATAAATATATAAATATTATAATTGTAAAGACAAAAAATGGTGTATTTCACGTCCTACTTCAAAAGTCAAGAACTGCGTCTGTTAACTAAAGAGGTTCTTAACTCTATTGCAGTGGTTATGTTCTGAAACAACTAATTAAAAAATTGAAGGCAATGTAAAAAATATACCTAAACCCGAGATCGAACTAGGGACCTTTAGATCTTCAGTCTAACGCTCTCACAACTGAGCTATTTCGGCTTGAACATCTTGACAATTTAGGATCTGTAATTAGAAGCGTCAAGAATGTTGGATGTTTCATTCGGTTTAGGATTTCTATTGCCAAGGTGAGTGTGTACTGTAATTACTGTACTTTTGTACTGATATACCTACTGCAATTCTTACAGGCAAGGCACATATTGTAATGTTATTATTATATGCATATAGTAGCTTATATATTGACAGCAGCCTGTTGGCAGACAGCACACATTACACAAGAGACAGGCATTAGCAAACACACGCACACAACACAAAACGTAGGTAATTTTTACGCGGCGGCCTCAGCCGCCGCGTATATACTATAGTGCAAACGTGTGCGTCAAGAGCACACAAATGCACCTATTCTAGTGTTAAACTGCTGCTAGGTCAGCAATTAACACTGTTTGTGTGAGCGTGTGTGTCTAGATCGTGTGTGTATACCTATACGTACGATTAACTGCCTGCTCAGTGCTCTCTCATTTACGTCTGTTCAGTGCTAACAACTTTTGCTTGCATAAAACAGTTATTTAACAAAACCTGTCGCAGCTATGTTTCGTGGAATGTTCATTAGTGCGTCGGAAGTAAAAAATTTTGAACTAGTCCAGAGGACATGGCAACGTTGCCCAGTGGCGGTTACGGAGTCCATCTATGGAGTATGGACGCCGTTCGCTACAAAACAACAGCTGAGCATGCCTAGCGTACATCAGCTGACTAGCACACTGATGAGCGTGTGCATTGTTTAGCTACTGTAAAATGTGAGCTGTAACTCGTAAAAAATGGTTATTATGTACGCTTTTGCAATACAATTACCAATTTCGAACTTGAACTTTTCACGTTGATGACGTTGCATCTCTTATGTAAATCAAGATTTAAGCAAAACTGACCCTCCATAAATTTTTTCTGATGGACACATTTTTGGTTATTACTGGTGACACTGTTGGCTAAAGTTTAACGCTGATAGTACTTGGCAAGTTTTTAAATATGCTCGCTTCGAAAATTTTCAAGTGCCGCGTTTTATATTCGAAGAATATCCTCAGCACTACAAGCAACTCGCAACGCAGTCTATCTAAAAAGTTTAACTTTACTCGCAAAACGTGCTTGTTCACGTAAGTTTGTGGATGCAGAGATTCTGCAAATCCTATACAAACCAAGTATAAACTACCTGTTGCGCTGTGGCGCAACAGGAAAAATGTTGGCTCCCCTAATGTATCTTTCCGCAGTGCGCATGGGCAAAAGAACCAAATAAATTAAAAACAATTGCTGTAATTTCCTGCTGATGAAAGTTGTATATACACTTGTAAAGTTGTAAGTATTTTTGATGGTGCTGAAAGTCGTTATTGTTTCAATAAACTTCTTTTAGTAGTAGGTATATATATATCTCAGAGCTAACAAAGGCTTTTAAAGCCACATACATAACTGTTTATCTACGAAGTTAGTAAATAAATATACATAACCAAGGTGAACTAATATACATGTATATGGTTCCAAGGAAAATGTAGATACTACTGCAATTGTATATATACCTCTAATATATTTTTATTGAAAAATAAGTCAGCATATATCCTAGTGCTTCTTTAATTCATAATAGCATGGACTATTACACAATCTGTTAATTTCTTTGTTCTTTAATGCTTAATTAGCATCTGGGAAAGATACATTAGGGGAGCCAACATTTTTTCTGTTGCGCCACAGCGCAACAGGTAGTTTATACTTGGTTTGTATAGGATTTGCAGAATCTCTGCATCCACAAACTTACGTGAACAAGCACGTTTTGCGAGTAAAGTTAAACTTTTTAGATAGACTGCGTTGCGAGTTGCTTGTAGTGCTGAGGATATCTTCGAATATAAATGTGGGCACTTTAAAATTTTTAAGCGAGCATATTTAAAAACTTGCCAAGTACTATCAGCGTTAAACTTTAGCCAACAGTGTCACCAGTAATAACCAAAAATGTGTCCATCAGAAAAAATTTATGGAGGGTCAGTTTTGCTTAAATTTGATTTACATAAGAGATGTATGTTATCAACGTGAAAAGTTTAAGTTCAAAATTGGTAATTGTATTGCAAAAGCGTACATAATAACCATTTTTTACGAGTTACAGCTCACATTTTACAGTAGCTAAACAATGCACACGCTCATCAGTGTGCTAGTCAGCTGATGTACGCTAGGCATGCTCAGCTGTTGTTTTGTAGCTAACGGCGTTAATACTCCATAGATGGACTCCGTAACCGCCACTGGGCAACGTTGCCATTTCCTCTGGATTAGTTCAAAATTTTTTACTTCCGACGCATTTAATGAACATTCCACGAAACATAGCTGCGACAGGTTTTGTTAAATAACTGTTTTATGCAAGCAAAAGTTGTTACACTGAACAGACGTATGAGAGAGCACTAGTAGGCAGTTACTGTACGTATAGGTTCACACACGATCTAGACACACACGCTCACACAAACAGTGTAATTCTGACCTAGTAGCAGTTTAACACTAAATAGGTGCATTTGTGTGCTCTTGACTACATGTTTCAGCTATAGATATCGCGGCGGCTAGGCCACTGATATTACTTACGTTTTTGTTTGTGTGTGTTTGCTAATGCCTGTCTCTTGTGTAATGTGTGCTGTCTGCCAACAGGCTGCTGTCAATATATAAGCTAATTATATGCATATAATAATAACATTACAATATGTGCCTTGCCTGTAAGAATTCAGTAGGTATATCAGTACAAAAGTACAGTAATTACAGTACACACTCACCTTTACAATAAAAATCTAAACCTAATAAACATCCAACATTCTTTGACGCTTTCTAATTACAGATCCAAAATTGCTTTTAAGATGTTCAGCCTAAATAGCTCAGTTGTGAGAGCGTTAGACTGAAGATCTAAAGGTTCTTAGTTTGATTCGGGTTTAGGTATATTTTTTACATTGCCTTCAATTTTTTAATTAGTTGTTTCATAACATAACCACTTCAAAGAGTTAAGAACCTCTTTAGTTAACAGACGCAGTTCTTGACTTTTGAAGTAGGAGAAACATCAAAAATACACCATTTTTTGTCTTTACAATTATAATATTTATATATTTATTCTTGCAATTTTCAAATTAAACATGCTCGGAAAATTGAGTTTTATTACTTTTTTATGGAAATTTTGGTGCGATTACTAAATTTTTATTTCAAATGGAACAGAACTGCACATATGGCTCCTCTTATAAGATATGTACTGCTAATTTTGCCCAAAACGGCACCGAGAACAAAGCAAAAATATGAGCTCAGAAGACTAAAAATCATAAAACAGACTGGAGTCAGGGACTTGCCGTATGATGTAATTTTGAAATTTTTAAAATTTACTCTGGCTGACAATTAGTTTTTACTGCGCAACAGGCCTAATGTTGTCAAACTTCACCCTTTCCAGTTTCCACTCACTGGATTACTTTTGCAGTAAGCTTTTGCTTGTTTCAGTTCTCAATTCACCCATTCGATTGCATATACATAGCATATTTATTCTACAGCTCCAGAAGCTTACATATGCACACGTTATGTGCATATATGAAAAATGTATGACATAACATAAGCATGTATTTGCGTGTGCTTTCGTACTATTTTATTTCCGGAGTCATAGTCAGGACTGGAGCAGCTTAAAAGACCTAAAGTGACACTTTGCAAACTTGCCAACAGCTTTGGGTGGGGTTGGTTACATTAGCTAAAAATGTGCTACGTAACACTCTGCCTCAATATTGTGCTCAGTGGCTCAAGTTACATTTTGATAGCTAAAGTCCTTTGAGCTATCAAGAGTACATAACGTGCGCGCATGAGCTTTTAAGGTGGTCATATTCGGTTGAGACTGATTGAGTTTACATAATAAAATAAAATTAAATACATACGTACGTACATAAAGTTATCTTACGTACACTTACGGACAACACTTTTGTAGATATTACTTTACGTGTATTACGTCAAGTGTATCAGATCTCCACCTTTATCGCTTTTTTTTTTGTTATGTATATATATATACATATTACATTAAATTAATGTATACATGTATACTTTTAACTTATCCACGTTTTGATCTGTTCTCTTGATAGAATTAGTTCATGGTCTCTTGTTTCAATAGACCGGCCACCATGACTTATGTATATATATTTTATATATGTAAGATAAATATAAATATATAAATATAAATTTAAATATTTAGCATGTTTTACTTTACTCATTTAAACTTTAAACTTAAACTAAAATTTACTCACTCACCTTTTTCAGATAACGGTTCATATTTTATTATCATATATTATTATTATCACTTTAAAACGAACTCAGCCTTATGTATGGTTATATTTAAATCATCTATTTTGGGACAGAGCATTTGTATCCAGAATAATTTCAGCCCTTTGACTATTATCAATTATGTTTGACTGCGTTTTGCATCAATTCTTCAATCTAGTTGGGTGAGTTGAACCAGCCAAGCATGAGACAGGACTAATCTTGATGGAATGAAAATGGCTCAAACCTGAGAAACCTACTGGCTTGCTTTGCTACCTCCACTGTACCCAAAAGCATTCATATGTATGTGTACACAGTATATTACATATACTTGTATTACGTAGCTATGTATGTTTTGTGTGCAGATAGACCCTTCAAGTTTTTGCAACTTTGCAAGCATACTTTAACACAAAATTATTGTAGGGGTGGTGGGTCATGTAACGACACCGTCAGGCTGACTAAACTAAATCTAAATAAATCTAAATAAAAATCTCAGAGGGTCCCGGGGCCCCTATTCCGCCCTAAATTTTTTCAAAAAGTTGAGCGTGTTTTGTAATTAGTTTTACTTCATTTATATTTTGCATTTCTACTCTTTTTCAAGTTTTGAATTTTACCTGGAACTGATATTTCCCCTGCAACTTCTTGTCAATCTCATAAGTGAATGTCTGAGTGTGTCAACTCTACCTATGTACCTATACACTAACTTTCAGGCACATGGTATATATGTACAGTACATACGTATATATATTAGCTTAAGTAAGTTCATATCTTATCACACGCGTGTGTAAAAGCCTGTAAACTCTAAACTCAGTTCATTTAGTCTGAATGGAACGAAATTGAAAACCGGTCTATAGAGACTATGTAATAACAAAGAACGGCAGGTGAAGTGCAAAGTAGGTAAATATTTGGACAATATTCATACAGATAATGGGGAAACAATATTGTTTCTGCGAAGAATGTATAGAGTCGGTTCGCCTGGGTATCGACAATGCTGCTACCTTCCGTGGATTATTTACGATAGGACTTTGGTTCCTGTCGTTGGGTATACATTAGTATTTATTATTAGATTCTATTTGTATATATACATTGTTAAAGTTTCATCTATTAGGGGGAGGCCGGGGAGCTCAGAGATGGTGGGCCTTTTGAAAACCTCCCAATTTTAAGTTAAATTTGGTAGCTTGTTGCGTTGCTTCAAAGTTCGACTTTGCTGCTCAAACCTTTCTTTTCCTGTAGCGAGTGTGCCTTAGAGAACTATCTATCGCTTCTTCTACATGGTGTTGAAAAATAAAAAAGCACAGATGAACAAAATGAGGCATGTGCATGCGTGTCTGTATGAAGTCTAGAGTAGACAACATTATTTTATTACATTAGCTACCTAAATTGCTAGCTGTTTATTGTTTAACCTTGAAGCCATTATTTGACAGCTAAATATATGCATCTCCAGGGTATAGTAATTCAAATTGCCAAGTTGAGTTTTGACGGGCTATTTTACGTTCTCAAAAATTTGCCTCATAATTTCAGTTTTCACGCATGGAAAGAGGGCCACTAGCTGAAAATAGGGGCATTATATTCGAAAAGGAAATAAGCGTTTTATGTTAAATTGGGAAAAAGTATATTATATTCGCTTGTCACTTAAGTGTGTATATACGTATAGACCGGGGGTTTTTTTTTTGTAAAAATAGGTATATTTACCCATCGGTCGCCTAATTTACACAACAAAAAAAATACACACTGATTTACACAGCCCTATTTCCGCGAAAAAGTAGATAAAACTCCCTATTTTGGTAGTAAAAATTACAAAAAATAGCCCAAGTGGCGACTGCGGCCTGTAAGCGCTTTGTAATAGAGAAAATAAGCCTTATTTTTGACTCAAAAACAAAATATCTCCAGTTTCTGCGGGCTTCGTAAGACTGGCACTTAAAAATTGCCATTTTTGATGAAATTTAAGCTATTTTTACCTAACTTTTATCTGAGAATTACAAATTACGACTGTCTGCGAAAAAGAGGAGTGTTGGTTGATTCAGGGGAGGGGGGTTCCCCATTAGGGGGTGGTGGAGGCGTATACCCAAATTTTTGGTGCTGTTACTTCAAAGTATATACTTTCAAAGCTGCACGGCAGGTCTTACGCAGAGAATTAGAAATCTGTAGGATCTGGCTGATGAAGCGGATCTGTGTAAACCTGCGTAAAAGGCGTTTTTCGGGTGCAGTCGGCACTAGGGTGCACAGCGTACACTCTATTCTTCATTCTTCATAATTTTAATTTTCCGTATATTTACAAAACATTTACACAGTGCCGATTTTGAAAAAACCCTGGTATAGACATATATATGTAGATGCGTATTTCAAACAGGACAATTTGTTGAAAAACATTTGAACAGAAAGTCTGAAGACTTTGGAAAAAGTTCATTCATGAAATAGAACCAGTTTAAACTTACTTCAATAATTTTGGTGGTAGCTTAAAGCCCGGTTCATATTCATTCTTGTCCTTGTCCCTATCGTGTTTCTTTCAGCAATTCCAGCTCCACGAAATCTGCATGGCCAGATGACTTAATTTTTCACCAAAAAAATGTGTGTGTCAATTCCAGTTTGAATGAAAAACTAACTGAATTAGACTAAACGATTCGGTCAATGTTTTCGCACCATCTGACCGAAATTTGTCCTTGTCCCTGTCCATCTGTCCTTGAGAAGAAATATGAACCATGCTTAATGAATATCTACCTACTCTATGCAGGGTGTCACTGTTCAGAATTAGACATTGACATCGTATTATCGTCACAATTACGAACAGGCGGCTGTTTAGTGTTTAGATTGATGTTAACGAGTCACAAACATTATGTAACAATCACAATCAAATTTTGAAAGTTTGCTCAAAAACTGTTCGTGTAAGTTTTGTTTTTCAATTCATTTCAGTATATATGTTCTCACTAATTAGCTACGATTAGTGCATTTTTTGCTGAAATATCATTGTTTTTTCAGCGTGGGAACGTCGTCTCGCCAGTCTTCTGTGCCCACCTCTCCAGACAATGGCGGATCTTGGACCCCTGCGGGCGCCCCTGCCCCCCAACCAAGCCCTGAGGGTCCCGGTCAGCCTTGACCCCAGTGGTTCCCATGTCTTGACCAGGATGTCACTGTATTGAAGACCTTGCTGCTGAGGCTAAAGCGATTTTTGCAAGAGGTAAGTATTTTTAAAATAGAATTGGTATATTTGCTTGTGGATTTTTTATGTTTTTTTGGATATAACGTACGGCCAAAAGCTCTTATTTTTTATTATAAAGTTGTGTATTTAGTTTGTGATTTCAGTAATTTTTAGTACGTGAAAAGTGAATTGCGGCCGAATGTGCATTTTTTCGAATCCCTTGCAACAATTTACCACTCACTGCTGACAGCTCATTGTTTTTTTTTTAAATTTTAGGCGGAAACAACTAGTTAGTTCGAGAAGCTCAACTCCTGTAAAGGTATGTAAATATATAATGGATGTTTTTTGTTTTGTTTCTAGGGGCTCGTTAATTTCATCGTGCCCTAAGCGGATGTTTTAGTCTCAACTTCTCTCACAAATAGATACGGGACTTAGCGAAGTGCTTAATTTCAGTCCGAACTAATTTAAAATGCACGCTTAACGTTAGCATACCATCGTTAGTGCTTTTAATCTGGCCATAAAGCAACGCGCTAAAACTTAAGATTTGGTTTAATTCACAGGTTTTGGAATGGCATATTCAATCATTTTTTAAACCGTTTCAGTCGGCCTAAATTTAGCTTGTTTGGTCCGATAAAAATTGGACCCTGAGTGGGTAAACATCATTAATTCATCTGTTCTTCAAAAATGTCTCCGAATCTCGTCAAAATGTGTGTTTCTTCATATTAGGTTGAGATGTTAGTTATTTTTGGCTTGATTCACTTTGCTGTACATTACACTAAAAAAGTATATGTTATTGTATATAACTCCCAGTTGCTTACGATAAAAAGTGTTTGTTTGCTGTTTTTTTATGGCTTAGCGTTATATTATGAAAGTGGTCCCGTATAATTTGTATAGACTCACCCACAGTCAATACTTCAATTATTAGTGCTCTTTATGAAAAGTGTTATGTATATATGTTTTTTCAGTTGAATGGTTTTCTAAAAGAGCTGTCATCAGATTTAGCGGACGATACTTCATCCATCGCATCAGGATAGCCTGAAACAGTTGAATAAGGTACTGTTTTTTTTTCATTTTTATGAATAGTTTCCGTTTTTGTCCTTTAAGCTGTTTGGGTAGTTCATAAAAACCGCTGCCCAGTGCTGTTTCATACTGAACGTCTGCGATTGTTTAAGGTATTTGTCATATTTTTAATAAGGACTACATACTAGCAATCAGTATTTTCTTCTTTATATACTATTGTACTACTTGATACTGTTTAATGAGTACTGTATTTATTTCAGGAAAATGATAAACTCAGACGGGAGGTTGCGGCCCCTAAGACAGGAACTGTCAATCAAGGACAAAGCATTACATTACCTTCAAGTATCAAGTTGGTACGGTTACTGTAGCGTGTTTTCGTGGAAATTTGTCTGCTCCCTACTTCCTTAATCCGGTTTACTGGATCAAACTTAAGTTAAATATTTCTGTCTTTGTCCTTTGTTAGAGAATTAATACTGGTTTGTATGGGATTAAGTCATTTTATTTTTAAATGAGTCAATTTTAGTCAAACTTTATATATAAGTGATAATGCTTAAAAATATTTTAGACTTTCGGACCAAGCCGATTTGAGAACTTTTAATGCAGTGATTTTTTTTATAGTTAAAGCAAGGTGTCCTTAACTATACACAGCAATGCTTGTACGCTAAAGGGTTTTAGCGAGGTGGCCGGTGATAGTGTAGGAAAGGGTTCAGGAGCACGTTCTAAAGCTACACGGCTGAGTTTTTAATTCATTTTTGTCTACTT
>JASANF010016845.1:0-31311 GCA_030248245.1 Trissonchulus sp. WLG1_4
GGGGCTCGTTAACCCTGTTTTATTACACAAGTATACCATACGTCTACAAGAAAGGAAATTATGGTTGAAGACAATATGAAATTATGAAACTTCAATATTTTATGGTCAGATCCAACTTCGAAAAGAAATTTTTTTACATGTATATCAATAAAAAGCTTTAGGCGTAAGTTTATGTAACTTAACTAAATTAATTTGAATAAACACCCTGGTAGAAATTTTTCTGCTCTTTTTAAGCTATGTAAGCTTTTTAACGTTAGAGAGTTTTAGGTTAAAAACAATAGAAATGACAAAATTTCAGGGTTTAACAAGGGCCTTGGTTTAGTAAAAATGACATCCAGCACCCAGACAGCATTTTTTATCACACGTCAGCTGTTGCACTGACGAACAGGTTTTCCGATAACTATCAATTTCGGCTTGTTAACAAACCTGACAGTCTCTATTTTATCAAATTCGTTGTAGCATCATGTTGCAATTTGACTGATTATATACCTGCATTACATGGTATACTAAACCTGTGACACGGTTTCATGTTTGTTTTACGCGCAAATTCGAGGCTTAGTGTTTTAGCTGTATGATTTTTCGAGCTTATGGCGATTAGTATAGTAGGATTTTACCTACCTACATGGGTACCTACCTATGTACTTATTTTTTTTACTTAGTGCTTAATACTCGTACAATACTATTTACAATTGTATATGTCTTGGCTAAAATTTGTGCGCATTCAACTTAGGTCCAAATGAGAAAATTCAATTTTTGAAACTGCTTAAACCCGACTGATTTTGATATAACTGTTTTTTGTAAATAAGTAGTTATTGTCAAAAACTTCAAGAGATTTTTGTGGCACTTTATATCTTGCCATGGTTCTTCTAGTATGTGCAATTTTTGGTAAAAAATAGCAAACTCATTCCAGCTTAAGATCATAGGTTAGTAAGCTAAACAGTAAACCCTATTTGGTAAACCATATCTGTCCACATTTTATAGGCCAATCTTATAATTGTAACAATTATAGCGCTTGCGAAATCTTACAATTGTAATAATTGTAAAGCTTGTGAAATTTCACAATTGTTACAATTGTAAGACTTGTAATGTTGAGCAACAGGGCCCAGGGCCCGATTTATTGAAAGAAAATGCTCGTCGGTGAGAATGTTCATCGTTGAAAATGTTCGTCGTTGAAAATTTTTGGATTGATCGAAGCATTTTCAACGACGAAAGTAACACTAAACATAGGACAAATGTTTAAAAATTTTATTTAGAAAATCTAGAATGTATGTTCTAAACGACCAAAGCTCGTCGTTGAAAAAATTTTCAACGGCGAACAATTCAACGGATGTCTCGAGCAGATGTGTTCAACGGATGTTGTTATGATGTTCAGGTTCATGATCATGTTTAACGGATGTCTAATAATTTCCTTAAAAAATTATCTTAAAAAATTATTTATCTTAAAAAATCAGTCTCTACATATTTTAGACCACAAAGTAGAATCGCTCCGTCATGTCTTGCCCAGTGACAAACCGCAAAACCTTGTGCGCCAAAATTAAAGAGTGCGGCAGTGTTTGCCCAGACGGGGCTTGGGCTGTGCTGCAAGGCTGTCACGAGCCGCCGCAGGTAAAACAGGTTTTACTTGTCCTTATCCTTCTCCCTGTAGTTTTGTCCTTGAGCATAGTGTTTAATGTTTATGACCGGCCGCGTAAGGTTCGGTAGCAAAACTAAAATGTACGGATAGAACTGTAAAAAATCATTAATGGTCACAGAAAAATATAAAGGAACCGGTTGGAACCGGCACCATGCCGGTTCCAGTTCCAAAATTGCTGCCGGTTCGGCTCCGGTGCCATCCGGTTCCAGCGGAACCGATCCCATTTCTAGTCAAGGGTACCTACAAGCCATCTGATATTTGGCAACCAATTTAAGGATGTGTCAGTTTTTTATTTTTAGGAGGAAAATTTCCAGTACTGCTTCCAGACGGAGGACAAATGTCTGGTTGGCGCCATCGATATTTCTGGAGAACGAGCCGTCATGTTTATTCCAAGGAATAGCAGGTGAACATCAAGCTCGGTTGGTTGTGGTTTATATGGGCACCAAAAATCGACACATTATCGGAACAGTTACGATCTTAGCCATCAGTCCGTGTATAAAGGCCGGTTCACGCTCGTCCTTTTCCCTGTCCTTTTGTTCTTTTCTCGTCCTTTTGTCGTCCTTTTGTCGTCCTTTTGTCGTCCTTTTGTCGTCCTTTTCTCGTCCTTTTGTCGTCCTTTTGTCGTCCTTTTGTGCGTGTCCTTTTCACTTGTCCTTTCGAAAATTTGAGTCGTCCTTTTTCCCTGTCCTTTTGTATTTTTGTCTTTGTCCTTTTGTCCTTGTCCTTTTGTCTTTGTGTCTGTGCTTTTGTGCGGACGTTTGAATGATTTTGTCCTGACGTCCTTTTGAAAGTTATTTTTGTCTTTTTGGGTCGTCCTTTTGTCCTTTTGAGAAGTACAACACTGTTGTACTTCTGAAAGTGTCCTTTTGTCCTTAGCCAATCACATTCATTTAAGTTTTTTACCGATGATACCGCCTGCTTAATTTTAACTAAATAATTTTATTATATTGTTTTATATGTGTGTTTTAGGTATGTCAGGTATATCTTTTTTAAAGTTTTCATTGCTTAAACTTTTTATGTTGCTTAATTTTGTTCTTAACGGTTTTAGCTTTAATTTTCTTTGCTTTCAAATGTCTTCTGAAAAAGATTTTACTGAAATGTTGATTGAAGACGTACGACAACGGCCTTTCATCTACAACCCGAAAGCGGAAAACCATTCCAATACGACTGCACTTAAGAATACTAATATTACACTTACCAAAACATATGCAAATTAACAAAAATCAAAAACAACAAAAAGTTTCAAAAGTCACTTTGATAGCAAAAAAACAAAAAGGTAAAACAAAACAACTGGAGCAGATAAAAAACGAGCGCAACTCAAGCCAAACCGGTGTCTCATGGTATCATGACTTCAAACATTTCGTAAATAGTTTTTTGTCCTGGGAAAAGGTCCTTTTATCAATTTTACGAAAGGACGATCGTGAATCAAAAGTTTCCAAAAAGACAAAAGGTCAAGTAAAAAGGACGACCAAAGGACAAAAGGACATTTATAAAAGGACGACAAAAGGATAGTTTTAAAAGGACGACAAAAGGACAAAAGGACAGCTTCAAAAAGACAAAAGAACTTCATCAAAAGGGCGTCAAATTTTCTTCAAAAGTACAAAGGACAAAAAGACAAAAATGAAAAGGACGTGCGCGAACCGGCCTTAAAGGATATGGCTCGATTCATACTTGCAGCCGTATGTCCGTTTAGGCGGCAAAATTACCTACGAAAAAATCAAGCCACAATCTGATTTTGTGCGCTATTAGTGGAGTGATTGTTTCGTAACTTTGCTGGCTGAACGGACTTTACGGCTGTAAGTATGAATCGAGCCTATTACATAGAAGTCGACCTGAAACTGACTGTCTACTGTGCCCTTTGACCCTGTTTTAGCATGTCCTGTCAAGATGCGATGGCCAAGTACAAAGTTGATGCTTGCTATTACGATGACGAGGTAACATTAATAAAACTACTAAAATACCAGCATATCACAATGTTAGATATAGATATTTATGTGTATCCTATAGATACACATAGATGTTAATAAAATAACAGCATATATATCACAAACAATTAGGTATGATTTAGGTATATCGACTGGTTATTATGACCCTGTTCACTTAAAACCACTATAAATAAGCATTGTTTGGTTGAGTTTTTATAAGTAAGAAGATGTCTATTAAGTATCATCAAGAGTACATAATGGGAAAAGTATGACACTCTTCCCATTGGCCAGTTTGGCAGCGCGGTAGATGCGTTGCACAATAACGGCAGAAAAGGGTCCCAAACGGGACCCGGTCCCAAATGGGTACCTAGTAGCCAAACGGGCCCTGCAGCTGCAGGTACCCAAACGGGCCCTCCATGTACCCAAACGGGACCCAGGTACCCAAACGTTACGGGACCCAGGTACCCAAACGGGACCAGGTACCCAAATGGGACCTCTTTTCAAAGCCAACAGCCAATCAGATTGCAGCAGCCTTTAGCTCCGCCTACAATCAAGCTACCGTGATCCTACGTGCAGCAGCATAACGTTGCAATAATGCTGTTTTTCTTATTTTTTAGCATTTTGCTGCCCTAAATACTTATTATAGGACCTAAACAAAGTATTGGAAACTAATAGAACGTATTTTTTTTAAACAGACGTTGTTCAAAGCGCTAAATTTTTGCCATTTTATGCCGTTTTTCATGAATACCTAATTTTAGCTGCATCTACATATGTAAAACAATTCTTGTGAGTAGGAAAAGAATCATGGTCGGGTTGTCAATATTCAGTGATGGTTAAAGACAGTAGGTATTATATTGAACGTGAGGCCTGCTGTTGTGGCTTGTTTTGTATTTGTGCCCGGTTTTGGTAAAATAAAATTCCTAGAATTTGAAAGATTTTTTGAATTTTCGTTGATTTGAAAGATTCAGTTTTTTAGTTTGCAATTTGGTAGAACTTACCCTCTTATCCAACATGGATTTACCGGATTTGATTTAGCGGATGTGATTTAGCGGATTTAGCGCTGATACATCTGTTATCCAAAATTCCATGATTTAGCCGATTTAGCGGATTTAGCGCGCCCCTACATCCGACGTAAGTTTCCCATGTATCACGGTTTTTTAGATGCCTCGGAGAAACGGCGATTCGGCTATAGCCAATTATTATACACGGATTTGTCTAAAATAGCCGGCAATAGCTGTGGCGATTTTTAGCACATATTGCCGATTAGACTGTTTCGCCGCGGCTATAGCTCGCCGTGGCTATTCTAGCGATTTTCAAATGGCCAAGTTTTGACTGAAGAAACGTGGCTATAGCCAGACTATGGCTATTTTTGAAATCAAGTAGAGACCCCCTAGAAGTGGCGATTCGGCTATAGCCGCCAATAGCCGTTACAAATACACTGTTTAGTCTGAAATAGCCAGCTATAGCTGCTGCCAGCATTGGCGATTTTTCCAACGTCCAAAACGAAAAATGAAAAATACAAAATGAAGATGACTTTGTAGTGGAATCGAACCACCAACCTTATGGTTATCAAGCGTACACTCTGTCGCTAAGCCACCAAGTCTTCTAAAATATTGGCAATAACTGCAGGTTTTGAACGAACGACGCAAACTTGCTCCAATGGGGCACAGTAAAAATGTAGGTATATTGAGCAATAATTGAATAATAGAAAAAGGGGGGCACACCCCGTGGCAAAAAATAATTGTTTTACACATACTGACCATGTTCTGACGTCACCTGTAACTCTGTTAGCTTGACACTGAACTGTGTAATTGATCTACTTATATATATATATAGATAGTTTATTGATAGGCTTTCAGGTGGCCTGTAGCTCAATAGGAAAGCAGTTGATCTGGTAACCGATTGGTTGGCAGTTCGATTCTGACCAGGCCACACAACTTTTTTCAATCTGTAGCTTTCATGCTGGAACACACACAGTTCTAAGCCGGCAATAGCCGAGCTATAGCTGGTCATTAACGGCTATTTCTAGTCAAAACACGGCTATAGCGCTAATAGCCGATTGACAGCGCGGGATCATCAATTCTGTGAAATGGCTAAAGCCGAGCTATAGCCGGGCTATAACGGCTATTCCTGGTCAAAACACGGCTATAGCGCTAGTAACCGATTGCCAGCGCGGGCTCATTAATACTGAGAAATGGCTATAGCCGAGCTATAGCCCGGCTATACCGGCTATTCCTAGTCAAAACGCGGCTATAGCGCTAATAGCCGATTGACAGCGCGGGCTCATCAATTCTGTGAAATGGCTATAGCCGAGCTATAGCCCGGCTATACCGGCTATTCCTAGTCAAAACGCGGCTATAGCGCTAATAGCCGATTGACAGCGCGGGCTTGGCAGATTAGTAGCCAAGTAGACAGCCTCGGTCGGGTCGCCGGGTGATTCGTTGAATTTTAAAGTAACCAAGAGTACCTATCGATGTATTAGACATGTTTTTTATAAGTACTTTATCACACGTACGACAGACGTACACAGGCCCTTTGCAGTCAGCAGCAGGGCGGGGGGAGGGGTGAAGCACCTGTCTGGGGGGGTGAGGATGCCTTCTGGAACCCAAACCCCCCACGCCTGTCTAGGGTGAACATGCGCATTCTCGTAATTCGCTTTCTCGACACTTCGCTTTCTCGTCAGACACACTTCGTTTTCTCGACACTTTAAACTCCCAACGTCTTAGTGTTGTAGTGAATTACGGTAACGACTGTCTTACGTACCCAATTTACTGCCTAGTTTAATGCTTTGTTAATAGTATTATTATTGATACATTAACTCTCCCTGGACATTACGGATGTGGGGGTGGGCGTCCAGCGTCCAGTACTATATGCAACAAGCCCATTCTGCGGCAAAATCTTCAGAAGTATGAAGCATAAATTTTTAAGTAAACTGACCATAGGTCAGTTAAAACCTGTTGTGTAGCTAGAACGTTTCCAGCATTCAATTATCTTTTAGTGAAGAAATTTTTCGCAAATCGACACATTAACTATTACACAGATATGCAGAACAGCAAAATATAAGTATGTTTTGGCTTCTGCCGACCAAACATTGCGAGTAAAAGTTAACTTTTATGCTCATTGGCAATAGGAATCAATTAGAACGCTGATTGAAGACAGCATTTATGTGACAGCAGCTGTATTACGCTGACACATGGGGCAAACAAACGCAGACAAATATACAGTGCTGGTCAATATGCTGCAAAAGTTTGCTGCAGACGCTCATCTACTCCAAAGTGTGCACTAAACACACGTACTGACATTCGAAAACCAGCGAGCCAGTGTAATCTTACAAAATCAAAATTAAAGACCTGTTGTGCTGTGGCACAACAGGAAAAACATAACTATCAATATAGTAGCCGGTGCCACCATTTTTTCTTGTAGATATAAGAATTTCATCAAATTTTAGATCCGCCATTCTGCGGAGAGTGGAAAATGTGACTAAAATGGCCTTATGGCCGAAATTTTTGTGGGTTGGGTTTATCAAAACAACACGTGTAAGAAAGGTCAAATGGCAAGTTGAAAAGAATTTCTTTAATTGTTTCCTATGCATATGTAATGTACGGAACCAATCTACCTTGTTTCTACCGTAATCCACCTTGATACACCCCCTGATAAACATGCGTCGAGAAAGCGAAGTGCATCTGACGAGAAAGCGAAGTGTCGAGAAAGCGAATTACGAGAATGCGCATGTACGCCCTGTCTAGATGTAAATGAAGGTGCCGCTAACTCTTTCTGAGGGGGTGTAAAGATTCAAAGATAGGACGGACCTTTACTTTTGAATTTTTTCAAATTTTGAAAAATATACGATTTTTAAAATCTAATTTTTTCACGAAATAGGCTAAATTAATACGAATAAAAAAATTTACACATCAGAAATTGTCTAAAAAAACATGCAAAATAACGCATGAAAAGATCGCAACATCGAGACTTGAGATTTAGTCCACGGAAGTATATTTTTACAGATTTCTGTGAATGAAATTGATGTAATGCAAAATTTAAGCAAACAAAATTTTTGAAATTTTAGTATGAAGTAAACACATATGTGTGCCAATTTATCCCAAATTTTGAACAAAATCCTTCTGATAGTTGTCAAGTTTTGCGGACTTTTGTATAATGTGCTTTAGTTCAAAAAGAAATGTTACATAAATGTGACGTAATCTCAAAAAGTGAAAAGCGGAAGGATAAGTTTTGCCATCTAAATTGAAGGTTTTTGACATGCCCGTGTGTCATTTTTTTCTTTTTTCAATAAACGGCCGTTTTGACTAGCTACTACTTTGGCTTAGCTAAACGTAAAATTTACGAAAAATTATCGTAACTGGCTGAAAAATATTTTATGTGAAAATTAAAAATGATTGTTTCAAGCTATTTTAGCAAGCATTTATCTCATAATAAATTATAGTTTCTTATTAATATGCGTACTATAAATTATTGATTGAAAATTAATCGTAAGTTGTCAAGTGTTACTCCTGCAAACTGTTGAAAACGTTACTACCACCTTAAACGCCCGCTAGTGTTAAATTTAGACTAGCCTTTTGGCTAGTCTAAGGTTAGTCTAAATATTTTTTTATTATTTTACTTAAGGTGGCGCTCAGGGCAACCGACTTTGGCGTTTAATTTTTTTCAGCGACATTTTTGACCATAATGTCTTGAAGGAAAGTTGTTCAAAATGAAAATAGCTTTCATTTGATGTGCATATTGTGATAAAAAATTTTTTTAATTTTTTTGGACAATTTTGTAGCCGTAGCAAAAAAATTTTTGTTTCCATATAAAATGATTACTCATATCATTGAAATATGCGGTTTCTTAGCTTTAAATTGATGTATTAAACTTGAGAATATGTTGAAGTTTTGCTGAGTTATTTAGCCGTGAAAATTGCAAATCCAAACTGAAAAACCTACAAAGCTGATAAATCTTCGAAAATGTCAAATTTTTGATTTAATTTCTTAAAAAATTGAGTATGGTTTTTTGTAACTTTTTCAACGGAAGTATGCAGTCCTAGGAAAGGTCTAATTTTTGAAAAAGTGAAACGTGTGGGCAAACCTTACATTTTTGCGTAGCGAAATCGACTACTTTTTTTGGACCTGGGTTCCAGCTGCCGTTTGCGATTGAGTTGAAAATTTGCACAATGAAAGAAAGAATATAAATGCAGATGTGAAAGTTTTTCGGTTTTCAAATTTTGGCCCGCAGCACTTTTTGTAGTCGCTCAAACACGACTGATTTTTGAAAAATCAATTTTTTGGAAAATCAAAAATAAAAATGAAAAATCGAAGATCAATCACGTCTAGATTTTTGAGAGATCTTTCTATTGATGCCAAGATCATCAAAATCGGTTGAATTTTTGCTGAGCTAGATCAAAAACAAAATTAGTGTGAATAGGAAATTCGACATGGTCATAAAATTTGACACATTCACATTAAAGTGCTGAACTGTATTGTAAATAGGTTTTTTTGATGTCTCTTTGATATACAATTAAAGTGGTATTGCTATTTATTGCATGAGCTGAGCGCCAAACATGAGTTTTGTTGCTGAGCGCTACCTTAAGTAATTTTTAACATTTTTGACTTTTCCCCCCCCCCCCCCCCCCCCCCCCTTAGTTTTAATTAGTTCTTATTCAACTTATAGGCTAATAATATCGTGTATTATCAGGTCTATTTTACTTTTTAGCTGCTGGTATACGTTCATATGATAGTTAATGTGGATGATCTAGTTTTACAATAGGAAAATTTTATTTACCATACTGTTTACTTATTCATTTGTTGCTATTAACACCCCCCCTGAAGGACAAAAACGTGCACTAACATTGAGTAAAAATCTGAAAATTGCAAAAATATTCCAGCTGCAGTCCCCAAAAATGAGTTGAAACATAAAAAACCTTTAGGGTGGATTTCACAAAGGTGGTTTTACTAAACCATGGTTTTACGTACGTTTTCATATGATTTGCACATAATTTCATTACGAAACATGGTCTGATTCGTTACGAATTTCCTAGATTTTCTTAAACCATGGTTTTAGCTCAGGTGAAATTTCAAACCTGCAGCATAGCAGGTTTTTCTTCTGCTGAAGTTTCAACTGAGCAAAAACCATGGTTTTTGAAAATCTACGAAATTCGTAACGAATCAGGCGATATTTCGTAATGAAATTATGTGCAAATCATATAAAAACGTACGTAAAACCATGGTTTTTAAAAACCACCTTGGTGAAATGCACCCTTAGGGTGGATTTCACAAAGGCGGTTTTACTAAACCATGGTTTTACGTACGTTTTCATATGATTTGCACATAATTTCATTACGAAATATGGTCTGATTCGTTACGAATTTCCTAGATTTTCTTAAACCATGGTTTTAGCTCAGGTGAAATTTCAAACCTGCAGCATAGCAGGTCTCTATTTTGCTGCAATTTCAACTGATCTAAAACCATGGTTTAAAAAAATTTAGGGAATTCGTAACGAATCAGGCGGTATTTCGTAATGAAATTATGTGCAAATTATATGAAAACGTACGTAAAACCATGGTTTAGTTAAACCACCTTTGTGAAATTCACCCTTAATGTTTTCTTGAATTGTAATTAATATAATTAGTACGTTTTTAGGCACATAAGTCAGCGGTAACCTATAGTTTTCATGGTGTTAAATAAAAGCTATTCTTATATCCTATCTGATGCCGAAAACTGAAACTTTTTAACAGCCAGCTAAAAAAAGTTATGGCGGAAATAGTTTTTACGTAAACTTAGTAATTTTTTAAAATATCACGCAACGTCCGTATTACCATTGATATAACAAAGAAAATGCTCCCATGAGGCCACTTATATAACTATGGTCCTAACACAAAACAGTTTTTACTTCATTAGTGGCCATGGAGCCGGCATTATGGGTCCAAATCTGAAAGTTATTTTATTCTAAAATTTTATTTTGCATTTTTCGGTACATAAGTCAGCGTTAACGTATAGCTTTTTTGGCATCAAATAAAAGCCCAATGTCTGCGCTATCTAACAGTGAAAACTAGAACCTTTTACGTGGTCCCTGGATAAAGTTATAGCCTAAAGTTCTTTTCAGAAAACATTTTGTTCGAAAAAATTCCTCCGCGACTACTCACACCATATGCGTATTGACAAAAAGTTCGGAAAAATTGAAACCGTTATAACTTGCTTCAACGTTGACGTAGAAACATGAAATTGACGGCATTCTGCTCAGAACTTCAGGCGCTTTCGAATGACAACTTACTTGACGTTGACGGACGCCACGTTAAATCAGCGTTTAACTATTAATTAATACGGAACATTGGTTGGTTGTTACGTCATCGTGCGACCTATCAATCGATAGCTCTTGACAAACGCTAGCATTTAAAAAAAATTTCACGTCGATACCACAACCGTATAAAAAGTTATGGCTCCTGGACTTTTTTCCTTTTGTTGACTACCTGTAATCACCTCATACGTATCAAATCGCATTGCAAGGCAACTTTGACTCAAATTTGAATTTGAATTTTTTTCAAAATAAGTTTTATTGTTAAACACTGCGTGACTTCAAGTTGTAGATCTAGTCTAACTAGTCTAAACTAAACGCACTAGACTTGGTATAATTAATTAATTAATATAATTAACATAATATAATATATGTTAAATAGTAAACAAATTATCTTATTTATCAATTGAAAAATTTTATCTTTAACTACGTAATTAACTTGAATTTTAAATTAACTTTTATTAAAAAGTAATTTTATTACCTAAATTAATAGCTTTGTCGGTACGTACAAAAGCACAATGTTCTACAAATAAAATTAATAAAAGAATCAAATAAAGAATTCTGTTAAGCGAGCCTGTTTAACTTAAACGGGCTTTGTGAATCACGTTTAGACTCGGTCTAAACGTTCGTTTAAGTTAGACAAGGTTTCAATTGAAATAGAACATAAAAATCAGCTGACACACACTAATCATATCAATCTCTGTGAATCATGTTTAACTTAAACCAGCGTTTTAGACTGCGTTTAAGGTGGTAGTAACGTTTTCGACAGTTTTGCAGGAGTAACACTTACAACTTACGATTAATTTTCAAACAATAATTTATATTACGCATATTAATTTGGGAAAGTATAAACTATTATCAGATAAATGCTTGCTAAAATAGTTTGAAACAATCATTTTTTAATTTTCACAGAAAATATTTTTCAGCCAGTTACGACAACTTTTTGTAAATTTTATGTTTAGCTAAGCCAAAGTAGTAGCTAGTCAAAACGGTCGTTTATTGAAAAAAGAAAAAAATGACACACGGGCATGTCAAAAACCTTCAATTTAGATGCCAAAAATTATCTTTCCACTTTTCACTTTCTGAGATTACGTCACATTTATGTTACATTTCTTTTTGAACTAAAGTACATTACACAAAAGTCCGCAAAACTTGACAACTACTGGAAGGATTTTGTTCAAAATTTGGGATAAATTGGCATACATATGTGTCTACTTCATGCTAAAATTTCAAAAATTTTGTTGGCTTAAATTTTGCGTTACATCAATTTCATTGGCAGAATTGTGTAAAAATGTACTTCCGTGGACTAAATCTCAAGTCTCGATGTTGCAGTCTTTTCATGCGTTATTTTACATGTTTTTTAGACAATTTCTGATGTGTCAATTTTTTTACTTGTATTAACATAGCCTATTTCGTGAAAAACTTGGATTCAAAAACTCGTATATTTTTCAAAATTCAAAAAAATTCAAAATTGAAGGTCCGTAACTTCTTTTCTGCATCATATAAATGCACCAAACTTAGCATTAAAATTCACCCTGTTATTGGCTATGTTGGTGTAAAGAACGAAATTAGTTGAATTTACACTGTCAATTTTACAAGCAAAACATGAGAAATGCAAAAATTCACGAAATTTGACTACTTTAACAGTGTCTGCTGACTAGCTTGTTACAGATTTAAGCTAGATAATGTGCATTAGTGTAGTTTCAGTCAAGTTCTTTAACGTGAAAAAGACAGCTATTAAATTCATTAAGTCAATCAGAAGTTATAGCACGTTATAAAAACTGTCGAAAACGTAACTACCACCTTAAATGCAGTCTGACTTAGACTGCGTTTAAACGCGCTTTGTGAATCCCACCCTACATCTGGGGGGGGGGTGAAAATTCACTATATTCGTAACATTCAGTCGATGTACCAAAAAATTAACAAAAAGAAAAACTTATTTTGCTCAAACAGCCGTTTCTAGTCTCTAAATCAGGTTACTGACTTGTGTCGAGTCGACACATTTTCAGTGAGCGGACGTGAAAAAGTTTAACCGTTGGACTACCACAATTGTGTTGCTCGGTTGCCTTATATGTATTTATAAGGTCTGAGGGTGCTACAACTTTACTGGAATTTAAAGGTATAAATTTTTAACGCAAAGAAGTGGAAAACATCAGAAATTACGATAGTAATAACAAATTGCACTTTTGTCACTAGTAGGCAGTAGGCTTGTCTTGTCATTTCGGTATTGGCTGTTCTTGGATCGCGTGCAATGTCCACCCCATTTTGACTGGCGGATATGCTTACTGAGCAAAGTATCATACCTTCCACATAATATTCTAGATATAATGAACATACATGATGTGACGAGCACTTACATTACAGTCATTTTGTTTCAAAAAAGTTGAAAAATACTTGTTACATTTTGTTTCAAAAAAGTTGAAAAATACTTGTTAACATAGTTTAGGCCCTAGTTGTATACGGCAATGAAGTGCATCTTTTGAAATTAACATCATTAAAAAGCCAAACTTCTGAGCTCTGGAATGGTGTATCACACATCCAAAACGGTAGAAGCAGTCTAAAGTTACAAACGTAAATACGAGGGCAACCCAGGTGCTTAGGATTACTGCCCTAATTAAGGTAGCTTGATTGTAGGCGGAGCTAAAGGCTGCTGCAATCTGATTGGCTGTTGGCTTTGAAAGAGGTCCCATTTAGGTACCTGGGTCCCGTTTAGGTACCTGGGTCCCACTTGGGTACCTGCATGGCCCGTTTGGGTACCTGCAGGACCTGTTTGGGACCCTTTTCGGCCGTTATTGTGCAACGCATCTACCGCGCTGCCAAGCTGGCCAATGGGAAGAGTGGCATACTGTTCCCATTATGTACTCTTGATGATATATGTACTTAAGTTTTTTTCATAATACATATTATGATTAGCATTAGGCATTGCAATCTTTATTTTGGATAATTGACGTGTCTTAGTTGCATTTACTGCCGCGTTTTATATTCCTAGGAATATATATGGTCAGCCAGACCACCCTGATAAATTGGTCTCTCGGTAAATCTGATTCAATTCTCTACTCGCAAAACGTTCTTGTTTCGTTTAGTTTCAAGTTTTGATACTTATTATAGGTCTGTCGGATTCTGGGGGACATGCAGTGCAAAACTGTGCTCTTGCTGGTGAGTCATTGACAATTTTGGTTAAAATTTTTTAATGAAGTTTTACTGAGAATGTAAAAAACAGAGGGCCAATTCCTAAAATGGATTAAACGGATTAGATTAAAATTTGTTTGCTTAATAACTTATCTCGATGTTGAGGTAGGCTTAAAAAATTTTGTGCACAAGCGGGAGGTACTACAAATAATTGCTATCGCAAATTTCGTATAAATTCATAAATGTTGTCATGAGTTATTGGCAAAACAAATTTTAATCTAATCCGTTCAATCCATTTTAGGAATTGGCCCAGTGATAGATGATGATCTAAAAACTTTTGTTTTTTCTTGTTTCAAGTTTTAGTGAATGAGTAGGTACCTATAAACAAAATTTTGTTTATATACCTACGGGAGTTAAAACAGCCATTATTTATGTTAGGTTTTTATTTTAACAGATTAAAAAACTATGTAGTAAACAATACATAAATTGAAATTTACACTAAAGCAAACATTTTCCTCTACTTTCGTTCATATTTCAGTGCGGCCAAGAAGTTAAAGTGGCAGGCTTGGAAAAGTAAGTTATTGTTTATATATTTAATTTTTTAAAAACTATTAATAAATTATTTATACAAGCATAATTTTACCACAATGAACATAAATACATAACATACTGAAAGTACCTAGGTATACTAAGGGCAACTTTCGAAGAAATAAAACCACCCCATTTCAGGTAGATACGTTTACCTCGTAACGAAATAATTGCGTTTCAACAAAATCATGTTTTGTTTACAGATTTGAACAAAATACGGAGTGCTTAAAAACGTGTTTGGAAAAAAGGTATGTTATCGCTACGCAATTTTTTACTAATGATAATAAGTATTTTTGAAGTTAATTTCTTAATTTTCTTATATTTTATCAACAATTATAATGAAAGTGCACAAGTTGATCACTTTAAGGTATGGTTTAAGGTTTGTGGTGGTATTCGTGAAAGCATATATATGCATCGCCCTTTCTATAGACATGATGTCTCACTTTTTTCCAAGTTTATACAGTTGGCTATTAATTATATTCTACACTCTGAAGTTATGATATTTTGGTTACAATCTTATTTTAGCAAACAATGTTCAGCTTCAGCTTGAAGAAAAACACAATAAGAAGATGAAAATCTGTACGAATGGGCTGAATTTAGTTTTTTATTGTGAATTTTAATGTAATGTTTAGTCTGCGTAGTTTTAATGTCATTTAGTAAATTTCAAACAAATGGATTTAATGGGTGGGATTCACAAAGCGCGTTTAACTTAGACCCAGTCTAAGTCTTAGACTGCGTTTAAACGCAGTCTAGCTAAACGAACGTTTAGACCCAGTCTAAGTCTGCATATGATTAGCGTGTAAATTTTGTTCTATTTTCGTGTTCTAAATTTCATTACGTTCTATTCCTGATTCACGAGCTCAGTCTAAGTTAAACGTTCGTTTAACTTAAACGCTCGCTAGTGTTAGATTTAGACTAGCCTTTTGGCTAGTCTAAGGTTAGTCTAAGTCATTTTTTAGCGTTTTACTTAAATATTTTTGCAAATTTTTAGTTACTGGTCTTACTGTAACTATAACTGCACTTAAAGGGGTAATTGCGTTTTTAGGTGTTTTTTTTAAAAAGCCATAGGTCAGCGTTTACAAATTCAAATCACAAGCGGTCTTTTGCATTAGGTAGAACAATATCTTTCCTAAATGTATGCCATGTCTTGAAATTTAACCTGTGATTTTCTTGCCAGTATAAGCGACTAAAGAAAGGTCCTTTCCAAAATATTAAAATTAATTACAAAAAGTTTGCGCCACAGCTCTGAATCATACGATTACCTGTTGGGGCTGAAAGTTCGTAAGGTTTTTGACATGTTTAAAATCCCCAGGCATGTCCCCCACTTTTTTAATAACTAGTCAATTTACGGAGAAAATAGCTGAAAAGCAAACGTACCGAAAATTTAAGATAATTTCTTGTAATTAAAACCCTCTAAAAATGTCCACAGGTGAAATTTCAAAAAAGTGAGAGACATGCCTGGGGATTTTGACCTTTACAATACTGTCCCAAAAATTTATGCTCAGGCGTCACTTATAACTTGAGTACTGGTGGCGCAAAGTTTACATAGAAATCACAAAAACCTCGAAAACGCAACTACCACCTTAAATTAAAGTAAGTTAAATAAAATTATTCAAAAAGTTTGATGAAAATAATTGATTTTGCACTTAAATTAACGCCTGAGCTTTATTTTAACTGTAAGTTTAACTTAAAATGATGCCTTACTTTAACTTTAATAACTTTTTTAACTTTAAATTTAATGAAAATGGTTGAACTTTGTACCTATGTTCTAGACCCGTAATCCGCACTGACTACAAACGTTTGGTTTATCATTTATCTAATAATTAGCTTATTTAATAATAGGCAAATATGCTATTTAACTACGTAAGTAACTTAAATTTTAAATTACCTAACTTTTATTATTATTTATTATTTAAATTTTATTACCTAAATAAACAGCATTGTCGGTACGTATTAAAGCAAAATGTTCTGCAATAGAATTTAAAAAAGAATGAAATCAAAGAATTCTGTTAAACGAGCCCGTTTAACTAAACAGGCTTTGTGAATCACGTTTAGACTCGGTCTAAACGTTCGTTTAAGTTAAACAAGGTTTCAATTGAAAAAGAACAAAAAAATCAGCTGACACATACTATTCATATCAATCTTTGTAAATCATGTTTAACTTAGACCGACGTTTTAGACTGCGTTTAAACGCAGTCTAACTTAGACTGCGTTTATTGCTATAGCTATGCTATGCTATTGCTATTTGCGCTATAGCACTTTTTGGGGGTGCTATATGCGCTATTTGCGCTATAGCACTTTTTGGGGGTGCTATATGCGCTATTTGCACTATAGCACTTTTTGGGGGTGCTATATGCGCTATTTGCGCTATAGCGCTTTTTGGGAGTGCTATATGCGCTATTTGCGCTATATGCGCTATCGAAGGTGCTATATGCGCTATTTGCGCCATAGCCCTTTTTGGGGGTGCTATATGCGCTATTTGCGCTATAGCACTTTTTGGGGGTGCTATATGCGCTATTTGCGCTATATGCGCTATCGAAGGTGCTATGCGCTATTTGCGCCATAGCCCTTTTTGGGGGTGCTATATGCGCTATTTGCGCTATAGCACTTTTTGGGGGTGCTATATGCGCTATTTGCGCCATAGCCCTTTTTGGGGGTGCTATATGCGCTATTTGCGCTATAGCACTTTTTGGGGGTGCTATATGCGCTATTTGCGCTATAGCACTTTTTGGGGGTGCTATATGCGCTATTTGCGCCATAGCCCTTTTTGGGGGTGCTATATGCGCTATTTGCGCTATAGCACTTTTTGGGGGTGCTATATGCGCTATTTGCGCCATAGCCCTTTTTGGGGGTGCTATATGCGCTATTTGCGCTATAGCACTTTTTGGGGGTGCTATATGCGCTATATGCGCTATCGAAGGTGCTATATGCGCTATTTGCGCTATAGCGCTTTTTGGGAGTGCTATATGCGCTATTTGCGCTATAAGCGCTATCAAAGGTGCTTTATGTGCTATCTTTTTTGCATATGGATGAAACTTCTGCAGAAAAATGGCCAGGGGGGATTTGAATCACCCATTGCTAGATTGCTAGCTTAACGCTCTACCAACTGAGCTACGCTGGCCTATTGGTGTTTGTGTTAATTTCCCTTTAAATAGTGATGCTGGTCTTGGATAGCGCTTATAGCACCTGAGGGTGCTATTTGCGCTATTTAGGCGCTATTTTGTGCTATTGGCTAACTTATTGAAAAGTTTTGTACTTTTTAGCACGTATGTACCTATACGATCCCTCAATAAACAAAAAGAATTTCAAAAGTATTTGAAAACTTTTGTTTGTGTTCTGGACGTCGATATAAAAAATAGTGCATAAATAGCGCATAGCACAACGATAGCGCATCCAAGTGCTATAAGCGCTATTTTTTTCGTAGGCTTAAAAAATAGCGCTTATAGCACCTGAGGGTGCTATTTGCGCTATTTAGTAGAGATCGGCCGGGGCCGGTGGAGGGCCGCGGGCCGACCTGGCCGGGCCGGCCCCGGGCCGACGCTCAGTCAGACGGCCCGGCCCGGCTGCACTGCGGCCCGCCACCGGCCCGGGGCCGCGTGGCAGCGGGCCGGCCCCGGGCCGGCCGGGCCGACTGGGCCGCAGGGTGGAGCTTCAGCCTCGAACCAATCAAATGAAGTTATACATACAGAATGGACGTCACAAACAAACCCCCGTAGAGCAACTGGTCTTCACGGCAACTAGCGAGCTTTGTCTTCAGTTTAATGTGAATGTATTTAAAAGTTAGTGCTGTGAGCGGGAACTAAAACCAACGGCGGGTGGACTATACTTGAGTATCTCAGGCTTAAATTTATAAATTAACTCAAGTGTGCTGCAACAATGCAGTTGAAGCATTTGTAAACGCCTAAGCTGAGACTTACGTTTATTGATTAATTTGGTGGGGTGCACCCCACCTACAACAAAACTGATACAAATTTCAGGTTTTCCTGCTGCGCCACAGCGCAGCAGGCTTCTTTAGAATGAGGCTGTCGGATAATAACGTGTATTTTGAAAGGATTTGTGTGTGCGTTTGTGTATGTGTTCATCAATGCTACTGTGCGGCTGTATGTGAGCATGGATGTGTGCGCGCAATGTGTCTGTTACTGCAGCTGTGTTCAGTGTGCGGCTGGCTGCAATTGTACATATATGTACGTATATGCACACAACATTGCAGATGATAAAGTTAATTTGCATATTGACTTGTCTGAACAATTTACAGTTATAATTTTGCACTAATATAAAGCATAAAGAATATACAAAAGTTTGGCACACATTTCATTGCACTATATAGACAATTAAAATTGTGAAGAAATTAAGAAATGAGTCAAATTATATACACTGTTCTCACATTGTTCACTGTTTCACCTACATAGTCTCGTTCACGTACACAGACAGTTCATAAGTAAAACTTTTCAAGTTTTCAAGTATTTTCTATCAACATACTGCTTAAAATAAACAAACTCATGGACACTAAGACAAATCACTAAATCAGCCCACTATTTTAAGAAAAATAAGCAGACGTAAAACTTAAAATTCACCGTTCTGACAAGCACGGGGTTACCACAAAACATCGTTTATTAACCCTTTAATGCCCAGAGCATCTCGCGCCAGGCAGCCTGATTCTGACACCTTCTAGTTTTTTTGATCATTAATCGAGTTACGTACATCGTAGAGAGATCGCGAAACCACCATTCGATAGAGAAATGAATGGTGCACAAATCATAGTGAGTCGATTAATTGTCTAGTACGCACCGTTTTTGCGTTATAAGCGCTCAAAGTTGAGAATTTGTGAAAAAATTGCGCCATCGTTCAGGCATAATCTGTACCTACCCCTAGAGTATTAACACAAAAATCGTGCGCTTGCCATAGTTGAAGGCTAGCAATAGAGTACAACATTTGTTGTATCTGATGCATACAAAGTTGACTGCTGGCGGCGCAACCCAAAATCTTGATGAGGTCACGAAGAAAATACTACTTTTGCGATGAAAAAAGTTAAATTTGCACATTGCTTATGGAAGCATAGGTTTTGTTGTGCGGCAGAAGATGTTCAAAATTTGGCCACTAAATATAAAGATCTAAGCTTTCTGAAAAAACAATTTGCAGTTCAGCTGAATAGAATGAACAAATCAAGTTTTATGGCCCCCGATTGGGTATTCATCACGTGATGTGCCAAATGGCAGCTCTGGGAATTAAAGGGTTAACGGCACTTTAAGCGCATCTCATGAAATCGGCATTTGTTTTAAGCATTCATAAAAATATTGCGTACCTAGCCAAAAACAGAATCAAAATTGGTTTAGAAAAACACCAAACGGGCTGCACAGTTATATATAAGACACACTCTTGCAACTGTGAACACATTTATATAATAATTTTTTTTTAACGCCCAAAGGTGTTCGAGCACTTTTTTGCGCACAGATTCACCTCTTCCTTGTGTTGAAGTTATACCAGGCTACGAGTAGTAACTTTAATACAAGAGTATTCCTAAGCTACCCAATGGGGGGAGTTAACATTTGTTACTTACTATACATAGTATTACGGGTATTTAGGGATAAGTTTAGGGCGAGTTTTGAGACCTGACTTCCGATCCCGCTAGCGGGGTTACCGCAAGCGGGGTACAGTCGTGAGTGTCCCAGTTTAATATTTTAATAAAATATTTTATGTTGTTGTAGGCGGTAGTTTGTCGCTGCAGTCGTTGTAGTGTTAGTAGTTGGTAGATGTTGCTGCTGCTTTAGCCGTTGTAGTGGTAGTATGTGGTAATAGGTGCTGCTGCTTTAGTAGGTAATAGTAGTAGTAGTCGTAGCTCCAGAAACAGCAGCAGTCGCAACCTCAGTGACAGCAGTAGTATGTAGTATATACCAGTAGTAGCTGCAGTAGTGGTTGTCGTCGTCGTAGCTCTAGCAGCAGCAGTAGTAGAACTAGTTGTGGATGTGGTAGTAATAGTAGTAGTCGTAGCTGCTGCAGCAGTAGCAGTCGCAGCTCCAGCAGCAGCAGTCGTAGTTCCAGCAGCAGCAGCAGTAGTGGTGGTAGTCGTCGTCGTAGCTGTAGCAGCTTCAACAGTCGTAGTTCAGCAGCAACAGCAGCAATAGTACTACAAGTTTTGGCTGGGGTATTAGTAATCGTAGTAGCTGTAGCAGCAGCAGCAGCAGTCGTAGTTCCAGCAGCAGCAGAACTGTGGTAGTAGTAGTAGTCATAGCTGCTGCAGCAGTAGTAGTCGTGTATAGAGTTATTAAGCTGCAGGTTTTTATCATACTAATTTTTGTCTCCACCAGCTTGCACCGTATAGCTGTGCCGAGTTACCGTAGTAGTACTTGCGTGGCAATCGTAGTTGACGCGGCTGCTAATGTAGTTTTAGTTGTCATTCAGGCGCAACAGCCGCCAGTGCACACGGCTCCATGTCTTAGTAGATCATATTCGCTGGTGTAGTCGTAGCTGAGTTCCAATACTTGGCACCGTTGTGGTTCTGTTGCAGTAGAGGTCGCTGGATATAGTCCCAATTTTGGACACTATTTTAGTCATTGTCTGTCTACACTCATTTACACTGATCAAAGTAATAAGGTCATTTTTGGGATAAATTTAGTTATACCTAAAACTATGGTCTTGTGTTGTATTCTTACATATTGGTTTACTTGCTAAACCTAACAAAATAGTTAAAATTCACAAAAAAATGACACAGTGTTAACAGCAGACTGATGTCAACAAGGATATACATATTAATCACTCTTTACTGAGTGACCCACATTGAATGCTTAAGATTCGCTTCTGAGGCCTTATAGGTAACATATGTAAATAAACGAACTGAATGCTCATTTATCATATTACACTATAATATATTAAACGTTGCACGTCCTAACCATGTCATCAAATCATTCTGAAACCTGATGTCGAAATGTCTGTAAAAAAGTCGACCATGTTTCTAAAAACTGAAAGCAAAATAATTCCATAACCTGGGCGATCGTAGTTCAGAGCGGTAAATGCAGATTGCATGGGTCACCTCAATTGCAATCAAGATCAAGACATGCGGTTTTCATAGTAAACCAAGTGAACCAAACCAACCAACCAACCAAACCAAGTGAACCTGGGCACAAGCTTTCCACTTCACAAACTTTTGCAGCATCAATCCATTTCTTTGGCTGTTCCGGCCTCCGGGGGCAACATTCCGCCACAACAGAAGAATTTCAACTTTTCAAAATCAATTCTTTGTTCTTTAGCGATATTTAAAATCAGCCCACCCATCGTTCTATATAATAATATTGATCGACATCGACTGTTATGAGTATTTGCTGCGCAGCAGATTGTATTTCATGGAGTGATAATATAAGTTTAACAGCTTTAGGCCCATTTTGCATTAGGCTTTGCTTGTTTAGTTTTCCGTTAGGCGTCTGCTATTCATTGATTCATTCTACATACAGCTAGAGTGTAAGTTCCGAGAGCTCGCGCTATCTTATCAAAGCAACAGCTGGGGAATAACACTGATACTTTAAGAGGCAGCTTTGTGTTTGTAATGCAAAAAGTTACAGTTATATGTAAATTATTAGTGTAATACAGTCGTCCTTGGACTTTATTACTGATCAGGCCAACCAGGGACCACCGGGCCGGACCCGTTGCCGATTCCCGGCAAACAGCGGGCCGACTGGGGCTGTAACGGCCCCGGGCCGGCCCGGGGCCGACACTTGGCTTAGCGGCCGATCTCTACTATTTAGGCGCTATTTTGTGCTATTGGCTAATTTATTGAAAATTTTTGTACTTTTTAAGTATACGGTCCCTCAATAAATTAGAATACTTTTATAATTATTTTTAAATTTTTGTTTGTGTTCTGGTCGACGATATAAAACAATAGCGCATATAGCACGATAGCGCATCAAAGTGCTATAAGCGCTATTTTTTTCGTAGGTTTAAAAAATAGCGCTTATAGCACCTGAGGGTGCTATTTGCGCTATTTTGTGCTATTGGCTAATTTATTGACAATTTTTGGGGTCTGTTCCGTTATTCCCCCGCCAGCCGTAATTTCTGTTATACTTGACCAAATTGCATAATGTTGGTACCAATCGACTCCCCTTGACCTCAGGACTTCGAAAATACACTTTTTTTAAAAATTTTAAAATTTTTAAAAAATTTTAAAATGTTAAAATTTTGCACTTTTTTTAAAATTCTAAAAATCTTTTAAAATCCTCTCGCAGATGACTCCGCCACCGATCATTTTTACCACCCAATGTTAGCGCCATTTGGTGGCCATTCGGACAAATTCTAGGATTATGAAGTACACCTGCTTCTTGTAAAAACTCAACAGAGGATTGCTTGTCATGACAACGCCCCGATGAGCGCAACAAATTAAGTTGAGGAACCGCCATTGCTAGATTAACACTTTAAACTAATTCCGGGATTCTGTTTAGTCATTATCCGGGATTTTGCAGCGTGGGAACATTTTAAGGCCAATTTACACGATCGAACTTGCTCCGAACTTGCTCCGGACCGAACTTGCACCGAACCTGGTCCGGAGCAAGTTCGGAGCGAACTATTGCATGCACACGATCGAACTTGCACCGAACATTGGCGCTCCGAACTTGCTCCGAACCTACGACGAACTTAGCTTAGTAGCCAATTAAAATTTAGTCAAAATATAAACAGCCAATCAGATTTCACTTTTCAAAAACGCTACCGTCCCTTCAAATTTTTGATTTATTTATAATTCAAAAATAATTAACGGTTAAGTAACGGTTAATATTTCTTGTTATTGTTGATATAATAAAGTTAAAAGTTCAGTTGAAAAAGAATTGTGTAAATTGATTCTTAGAAAAATACTATGAAACTAAATTTTAAGTTAACCCGTGTTAAATTTTCCGTAACTAGTAACTGACCCGTATATTTTTGCCCAAGTTGCTTCGCCAGAGCATCATAGGCACCTTGGCGCAAGTGCTTCTTGACATAATCGTTGTCGCACGGGTTTCATAGAAAAGCATTTTCTTTAAAAAAACAATTTCAGTTTCAATAGACCAGTCTTTTTTAGTCTTTTTGCTTAGCCATAAGTATAGAATCAGTTTGTTCCTACAGCGCGTAAACAAAACACAAACGCTGACTGAGCAGAAACCATAGCAATGGAGACTAGTAGCGTGGGAAAATTTTTCTAAGCAATTTGATTGGCTGCTGAACGCTAGGTCCGATGCAAGTTCGGAGCAAGTTCGGTGGAGCATCGAACCTTCGAGGCAGGTTCGGAGTAAGTTCGGAGGTGGTCCGGAGTAGGTCCGGAGTGCGTTTACACGATCGAACATGCTGCGAACTTGCTCCGGTCTAGGTTCGGAGCAAGTTCGGAGCAAGTTCGATCGTGTAAATTGGACTTTAGATTTTCGCGCTATGCCTACATAGGCATATTCTACCTGTATACGACCCCCTCTTGATACTACGTATACATATGCGTACACTGTAAACATACGCCTATTTTGATGTTTTATGCTTATTTCGGCATTCCGGAAACCAAATATTAGCGTTCCAGGAATAGAATTTTAAAAAATGTGCAAAATTTTAAAATTTCAAAATTTTTTAAAAATTTTAAAATTTTTTAAAAAAGTGTATTTTCGAAGTCCTGAGGTCAAGGGGAGTCGATTGGTACCAACATTATGAAATTTGGTCAAGTATAACAGAAATTACGGCTGGCGGGGAATAACGGAAAAGACCCAATTTTTGTACTTTTTAGCAAGTATATATACGGTCCCTCAATAAATTAGAATAATTTTAAAATTACTTTTAAATTTCTGTTTGTGTTCTAGTCGACGATTTGGGGCGTTTTTGAGCTGGACACTATAATAGCGCAAATAGCGCCTAGGGGTGGGGGGGGGGGGGGGTAAAATCTCGTGCTCGTGCTCGCTTACACGCGACATCTACCGAACAGAGACAAATCAAAACGTGATTTTAATACAAAAAGAACGAATCTCGGTCATCAAGAGTACAGCGAGTAGCTGTTAACATGTTTACATTACTTACACAATTTAAATTGCAAAACAGGTATCTTAGAAAAAAAATAAAATCCTAAATCTTAAACTATGTTCAATGTAAATGCTTTTATGCACTACAAAAACTTTGCGCCTATATAGCACAATTAAATTCCTTATAAAAGACCATCCATTAAACAAACTTTTCTTTATTAAAAAGACGTCACTAATCACAAAATAATATACAAACAAAAGCTATTTACGCAGAGTTCACAAACAATTGCCTTCAAAATTACAGAAATAGATTCCGATCAACCTATAGTCAAAGAATCCACCGTTTATTTGCGAGAAATTAAACAGCCTGAAAATCAAGTCCGTTCTCTCTAATTTATACTAAAATAATTGCAAAAAACATGTGGAAATTCGTACAAAAAATACTGCATTTTCTATACACAACTCAGTCGTTTCGGCTAACACGAAAAATCCAGTAAAAAAACTGCTGTCGCCTTATGTGAGTAGCGACAAACATGTTTATAAAACAACCAAACATATTTTACACGAAAAAACAAGCTCCAGATTGTATATAAATAAAAAACAATATAGCATCAAACTAAAAAAATCATCACTAAGTAGTCATTGCATATACACAATCACACATACTACAATTCCTTTCATAAAACCGCATTAACTATGTTAACTTGACTTCAATCTCACAATCTATTAAAGCTCAAGTTAAGTTGTAAACTATGTAGGCTAAACGTGTGTACCAGGGTTGGGCACCGGAAAAAAACTCCCGGAAAAAAACGGTTTTTTCCGTTTTTTTCCGAGGGGTCGGAAAAAAACGGAAAAAAACTCGAAACTTATAAGTTAGTCCAGTAAAGGTTAAACTTGCACAAAATGCTTAAAATCGTTTAGAAAAACAAAAGTAAGACGTCTTTGTGACTAATGAAGGTTATTGAACTAGTTGGCAATGGGTGGAGGGAACGATACTGACTTCAAATTTTGATATTTGCGTAACCCTTCATGACTATGGAAATATACGGTTTATTGAGAAGCTATGAAGCTATCCGTTCCTGTGTGTGTAAGAGAATATAATGAACCGTGTCTATAATCACTATACTATACTATATCGCTATGCTGTATGTAAGACGAACTATATACTATAGACACCTGCTTCCTTAATAGGTAGTCGCAAGTAGTGCTAGAAAGTTTCATGACAGTTATAATTTTTAATTTTACATTTTTCGTGACGTCGGACCAGCTTATTTTTTTACTACTTTATCTTAAGTAACCTCGAGCAGGCCTTTCAACAGGCCAACAAAAAACAACTTGATTTTACGAAAAATTAACTTCAACGTTTCACTTGAATTTTTAGCATTCTCAATTAGAGCGGATTTCCATTCAATCAGCGAAATTGGATCAACATTTAAACATACGCCCTATTAATACTAATAAACTAATCCCTATAAGGCTATACATCTATTTAATGGATAAATTTTCGTATTGGTACACGTACATTTCGACAACAAATCAAAATATTTAACCAGAATGCAACAGCATAAAACTTTTAGGCAATTATCCAGGGGTTTGAGCTGTTCTATTTGAGCCAAGAAAGCCTTTCTCTAGACGCAATTCTGACCTTTTTGGCGAAAAGTATATAATATGGCGGTTTTCCCGTTTTTTTGTGAATTTAGGCAAAAATTGTTTAAATTCAATTAAGAGTCCAATTTTGAATTGCGAAGTACATTAATTCTTCAAAGGTTAAAATACCCACCCTGAATGGCATAGTTTGAATACACTTTGCAGTTTGCAATGTCAGAACCATTCACTCTTCTGTCGACTTTAGAACCCCACCAGTAAACTGATAAACTGACAGCGAACTTACCCCACCTTAGTCCTACAGTCCTTCCTACCCCACCATAACTAATTAGGCAAGATTTAAAACAGAAACACTGGCTATTATGGTAGTTATAGCATCTATCTAGTCCAGAAGAAGCTTAATAACCATTGAAGAGTCACCAGTAAATAATAATGAAGTTACTAAGACGCAAAATGTAAGATTACATTTCAGAACTACTTTACCATCATTTTTGGACATCGGAAAAAAACTCGGTAAAAAACCGGAAAAAAACCGGTTTTTTTCCGGCCATAATTTTTTTCCGGAAAAAAACCAACCCTGGTGTGTACTACTTAATTTAGACCGGCAGCACTATCGGAATGTGCTCGGACAAAAATTGAACAGGGGACGTATTTAAATTCGTTTAGTACAATATCCACGGCTAAATTTATAACTAGAAATAGTCCATTCCGTTAAATCCAGTATAAATGTGTTAGCTTAGACAGTGGCAAACCTCAGTCAACTCATATGACTGAGAAAATCAATACTATTGTAAGGATCAAAAAAGTAACCAAAAATAAATCCACGATTTTAGCTACAAAATCGGATCAGATTCAGAATAGCCATAATTTCAGCGCAGTCCAAAGGTCTTATACGAAAATAAATTTAGAGAATTTGGTTTAAATTTAATTGGTTCATAACACAGCTTCAGCTGAACATGATAGTTTGATAATTTCTAAATAAGTATTAATACTTAATTTGATAATTTGATTTATCGACAGACAAATCCCAATGACATACACAATAACAAACAGCGGCTGTAATTCATATTATATACATACAAATTTTTACAGCAGATCATACCAAACAAACATTGATGATATTGCGCCACAAAAAACTAGTGATACATTATCCTTTCTATAATACAACCATAAAAAACCTAGGTCCTAGATAAACTAATACGTCAAAGATTCCTATTGGTTTCTGAGTCCAGTTTAGTCGTCTTTGGCTCCAAGCGTCTTCGTTTCACCTTACTTTGTCTCTTCGCTTTCCCTCGTCTTGAATTTGCCCCATTTTTTCTCTGCTTCAAAATGGCCCCACGACCCCACCAGCCGGGGAACTCCGTAGACCCTGGCGGATCGAATCCTAGCTGTCCTTCATTTTTCACATTTTCTGCCACCAACTGTAGCAGTCGTTTGTGTTGGTGACTAGCAGTAGCATTCGATTCGGCTACGGAAGTAATCGAGTCGGATCTACTGCGAAATACTTCTTCCGACATATTTTCTTCCGTATCCGTGGTCGTACTAGTAGTTTCTTCATAGCCCGAATCGTCGAACTTTAGTTCATCTTTGGCCAATAAGATGTTTCGATCCAAGATTTCCGCTGGCTGAAATTTTTGATCGAAACTGTGACGTTTTGACATTAGCGTTTCTTGCTTCAAAGGACTATCATTTGCAAAATTAGCATGGTAATGCGATGAAGAGATACCGAAATAAGGATCGGGTCGGATTAAATTCGGATTAGGCTGGATTAAGTCCAGATTATACGGATTAAGTTCTTCGGAAGCCGAATCGTCACCACTGGAATCTTGGCTGCTCAGTTCCTCTCTGGGTCGATACGTTACTTTGAGTCGCAAAGGCGCTACCAATTTTTGATCGCTACTCGATTTTCCCAATTCTTCCAAAGTAGGTCGACTTAAAGTTTCTACTGAGTCTAATCTCTCGGGCTGCGAGATAATTTGAGCTTTCAAAATGACTAACGGTTTTGGGCAGTGATTGCTGGTTATTCCGGAAAAGCGTGATAGATCATTTGGCTTAAGTAAAGAGTTAGACGGATTAGTAGTTAATCCGCTGCTAATCCGACTAGCATCAGAATTAGTGCGCTTTGAATCACAGTCAAATTGCGTCCTCACGCAATTGCGTTTACGTCTGAGACGCGTCACGTTCGACGTTTCTGACGTTTGGACTTTTGACGTGGACGGCGCTTGGTCAGGGTTTGGACATCGGCACTCGGAAATCAGATGCATCAGCGAATTGTTGCTTTTGCAATTGCGTCTATAGGGCGCGAGCACGGGATCGCACAGCCTGCAACAAAACAGCAATCATGACGCAATTGCGTATAACTGCGCAATTATTGCGTAAAACTATGGCTTACGCAACAAAACCAATCATAGGTTAGCATGAAAAGTTGCGTAAATTTACGGCTTACCCTACGCAAAATCACCAAACACAGCTACTACGTCTAATCGACGCTTGAGTCACAGCTAACAAACTTAAAGTAGAAATCGACGTTAAAAGCGTAATTATTGTCTGTCTAAGGCAAAACTTTCAATCAAATTCTGCACATGAAAACAAATATATTCAGGTCACATGCGTGCATTTGTGTCGGCAACTAGTGCGCAAGTGTTACACAATAAAATACCTTTCAGCTAAAACATTTAAAATTCAATTAAAGTTAAATTGAAAACATCCTGGCTTTGAAATAGGTGATTTTCTGCTGCAGTCTCTTCGTCATTTTTTAATAAAAAAACTATAATGGCCATACCTGCAATATTGTGGAATGTTCAATGAAAGCTTCCGACAAACACCAGCCAGAACGTCATCGCAAGATGCTGAAATTAAAAAAACAGCTGGATCATAAAAATCAAGTACCAGTTCAAGTATAAAATAGAAAAACAGCTGGATTATAAAAATCAAGTATTAGTTCAAGTTTAAAGTAGAATAAAAAACAGCTGGGTTATAAAGATCAAGTACTAATTCAAGTTTAAAGTCGAGTTCAAGTGCAAACACGCGATCGTATGACATTGACCGAAATATTTTTCATGCAGATAGTCTATTTTCATTCTTAAAAAATAACGTGCTCAGAATTGTGTTATATGAATTCGCCATAGCTTCAAGCGCTAGCGAATTGCAAACACATACAAATCATCATAGCAGAATTTTCAAATTTAGCACACTGGTAGACTTTACGTGCACTATTTCATTAATGCACGCAAGCCGTAGTAGTAATGTAAACAAAACCTGAAATTTTAAGTTTTGCAAATTTATCCTTGGGCGTCGGCTCCAGGTTGACAATGTAAAGCTTTGGTCGGCGCTTCAGTGGTTTGTCCATAGACCAGAGGAAACTGTACTTCTTTAGAATCTAAAAAAAGTTAAAATATCATAAAAACAGAAATTCAGATCGCCTGAGTGTCTGGTCTGAATAAGACGAGGTTCATACTTGCCTTTAAGACTGTCTGTTTGTCCGTAGGCAGAATTTGAATGACTGCTGAATGTCGAGTAGCTACGACTTTACGAGACTTTTGGTTAGCTATAAATCCTAATTGTACCCTGGTAGTTTTTCTGCACTGCCAAACAGACAATCATTTCCAGACATTATACTAAAAATTATTCTAAGCCAGATTTAACACAAGATTTTTCAATCAAACAGCCCCTTTTTTCAAACCCGGAAGATATCCAGCTCAAGGTCAAAATGCAGAGCTAAAAAAGTTCTCAATCCGCTCAGCCAATAAAATCACGAAATCCAGAATATACTATATAATCTGGGGCTGGGCTATACCTGCAAACTAGTGCCCAGACACAGGATCAGATCGGCTCTGTTGGCAGACTCAATGGCGCCGTCCCAGTTCAGTGGCCATTGGTGGCGGCCCACCTCGCCGAAATGCACTATCGTGTCCTGCAGGTCACTGCCGCAGACGTCGCATTTACGACCTACAATTAACAAAAAAGATCACTTTTTAAAATAATTTTTTTTAACATTCTAAACCAAACTAAAATTAAGATAGTTTTAGACTGAAACTTAGGTCACCAGTGTGGCCTTGCGATGAAAGAATGTTTCACAAAAACACTGAACGATGTATTGTAGTAGCTTAAAGATACTTAGTCTGATATTATACTAAAGTCTAGCCAAGAATTTGTGAACCCTGAGACAAAACAGGTGGCGTGATTTTTGTGACTACTCGCTGTACTCTTGATGCTTGCAATTCGTTCTTTTCGTAACGAAAGTGCGTGTTTCTTTTTGTCTCGAGCTCCAACATTTCTTGGTCAGACTTTAGGTAGAAATATGACCAATATATATTATATAAGTGCGAAGCATACATGTATGAGGGGGGATGGGGGCGGAGGGGACCCCCCCAAAAAAAACCGAGGGGCCGGGGGAGGGTCCCCAGAATTTGGGCAAAATTTAGAAAAAATGGCACTTTAGGCAAAAAAAGGCAATTTAGGCTATTTTTGGACGACCAGGGGGGGTCCCCAAAATTTGGCCGGAGAGCCCCCCCCAAAATTCTGACCCCGTTACATGTATGGTGCTAAGTAGTCTTGGCAACGCAGCAGTTCATTCTTGCGGCATCGTATATTAATTACCTGTTCTGTGGCGTCTAAAGCGTGTATTCTTTGTCACATCAAAACTGCGTATATACTGGCGTATGGGTTCGCACACATTGCAAACCTGCAAACAGTAAATAAAACATTGATGACAAGCATATTATATAATTTGGATTATATATATATATTTTTAACAGAAAGTTCAGCAACATTCTCGACTGTAAAAACTACCAATATAGTATATACTAATCAAAACACATTTATTTTTCTTTTGATAAGGAACGTAAAAACTATAGATGAAGCCTCTGCACGGCATAGAAAAATGTATATATATACTTTATTTGGAGGGAGGGCGCATGAGTACAAAAGTCACAATGAGACCATTTTAAGGCGAAAAAAAATCACTTTTTATAGATGTCTTACATGACCAGACAAGTGGTCTTTCTCGTCCTTTTTTCTCAAAAGTATCGGTGGTGATTATTATTTTGCCGGTATTCTTGTTTTTTGTTTTTTTCTTGGTATTTTGTTATTGTTATATTTTTTCTGTTTGCGTATTGATTCTACTAACGCGCACTGCTACGACTTGAGATAAAGATCGGTAATGCTTTTACTAACTTTTAGGAGCACCGGACTT